>CM023945.1:27401729-27419912 GCA_013407115.1 Glycine latifolia
AAAAATTGAGAGAAAGTTCAATTTTGATTTCTTTACAAAAGAAAAACTTAATTACTTCAAAAACATTAACGAGACCTAAACCACAAGTTAAAACAATAAAAACTGCAATTAGCCTAATTATTTAAAACAAATGTAAGGTTTTGTTCAATGTTTTCTTTCCTTTTTAGACTATTATGAAGATTTAAATTGATCTTTGAAAGAAAATTTGACATTTCCATAACATGTGTTCACGTAACGACCTGAGGTTACTGTGTTACAAGATGATTCAGATGAGGCTAGCCTTTGATTCCCCGACCACAAAGTTGTGCATTCCATCATAGGATTGCAGCAATCAAGCAAGAACTAAAACTATTAATTGTCAAATATGTAAATGGAAAGTTAGATTGACATTCTTAAATTTAGATCCCACTAAGTACAATTTACAAACCAACTGAATGATTCTTATTGGTTTGGTGAACAAAATAATGCACACAATCAACCCAAAATTTCCCAAAGAGCAACAATGCATGTTTCCCTTCATTTCCTTTTCACGCCAGAACAGCACCATGACTACTTGCTTTGTATAAAGTCCACAAATTAGCACTGAAGAACTTCTCAACATCCCATATAATATACAATCACTGTCCCAAACAATAAATCAAATAATCAAACCCCTACACTGATTTAGTACAAATATTATTCCGCAAAGCTTCTTCTAGTTTTTGGAAAATCACCGAGAAAGCTCCTGCATAGAGAACAACCCATTACTAAATAAGCTATTCACTAGTTAGCAGAGGTTCTGCCACTTGAAATTAACCATTGCAATTATCAACATATCAACTACAGGAACAAATGTGTAAGGTACAAACAATGACATGTGGGGAGTCAACGTTCATGAGTTAAAAATAAAAACAGAAATTTCCAGTAAAGTGGTCAGGAATTAATCAAACTGATAGTGTTTATTTTATAATGCACATCAAGCCAATATTAATAATGTTTATCACTTCACTTAGCCAATAAGGATATATCTGAAGCACAGACAAAGAACACATTCCTACAAAGCTATTTCTAGACAAAGTGCTACTAAAATAACAAAAAAAGACATTCAGGAACATTGAAATTGGAAAAGCAGGTTGGAGAAAAACCTGATAATGGACAATTCCTGTCTTGTAACGAACCTTTCACCAACAGTGTCCCAGGAATTTGCTGAAAAACCTGTAGGATAGAATAAATAACACAAGATCAATGTACAAAATCAATTTTCATTCCAGCGAAGAATGAAAGCATACCGATATACGAAAGCATAATCTCTCAGAAGAGAGATTCAAACTCGACCCATTAGATGTCTCTTGTGTAGGTTGGCAATTGACGGATTTGTTGATAATGGGTAATTCATTCCTCAAGATTGAATCACAATCATCTTTTGATGCTGCAACCTATTATAATGAAATCATGCTTAATAGCCACCACAAGGAAATCAAAACAGAATCTGAAACTTAGAGTGACTATTCTTACATCCACTGTGAAAGAGGAGGTATTCAATGTACAGAATAGGCCATGTGAAGAGAAGTAAGAATTGACAGCCTCCAACAAATTAATAGCACCATGAAGACCCTGAAAAGAATATACATTACAGTGCAATTGATGACTATCTTTAGGCAATTCAACATGTAATTAATATAATTGTAGATCTCTTTCATCCTGGAAATCAAATACAAGCTTTTGCCTCAATTGGAAACACAGCTATTGGGTTTCCCACCTGACAACCTTGTATGGAGAGGATCAATACACTAACAAGAACTGAATGCTCACCCAACCATAAGTATGCATGAAATCAGAAAAATTTCTTGTGTACTTAATGATTGGAAAGAAAGGATAACCATTACATTCACTCATTGGGGAAAATAGTTCCCATTATAAGGTGTCACATATCCCCAAATATCATGCTGGAAAGATTGCGTTCCTGTTCTAAATTAGTTGACAAGCTTCTGAAGTCTGAACTTATTAGTTGCCTTTCCATCTAGCAGGAAGTCTCTTCAAGTTAGGTACCAATGTACCATACATATTATCCCAGAACAAACCCACCTTTCAAAAATTGATGATCAGAATCCCTATCCTTGTCGCCAGTCAGTTAGATTGTTGTTCAAAGCATATTTTGCATTTCAGGTTCTTAGTTCTTACTAATCTGATGTCGACTTTCTTAGAATGTAGGTTTGGCCTAACTCAATCCCAAAAGCTAGTTCATAAGGTGAGGGGTATTTTGGCACTATCTTTAGCCGATATTTTCCCAATACACTTTAAGTTGTAGCACAGAATATATATAAATCATGTTCTCAACAATTTTCTACCAAGGTTAATATCTTAGAATGCCAGATAATGTCCAATTGAGGAATTAGGAACTATGATTACTCCTAATTTTTCCATTGACATGCGATAACAACCAAATGAAATGTGTTTGTCTCAACTTAAAAACAATACAATTGATAGAACTGTAAAAAAATAAAAAAATAAAAAAAAGATACTAGTATACTAAGTTACTGACCTCAAGCGTGAAGGATGTGTTTTTCTTGTTGGGCAAAGAAATTGGTGTCTTCTGAATGGGAGTTAAAAAAGACCAAGCAAGCCCCCACCGGGATGTCCTGCCTTGGACAAATTCAGTCGTCTTCACTATGGCAACTCCAACCCCCCAAAGTTTTGATGTAAGGTACTTGAGATTTGATTTTTTACCTATCATTGAAGTGAACCACCTATGAACCAATTAAAATGAATGAGCCCAAACTTATTGCAAGCAATTAGGACATAAAATGTAAATATAAGAAAACAGAAATGATATTTGATATAGAAATAGTAATACCGAAATTGCTCCTTCATGCTCCTTCAGTTGAGTACTATCTTCAATAATACGGGTAATGAAGGCCCTCTCACCACCGGGGCAAATCATTTCCCGAGAAGTCCCACCACAAGAAGTTTTGGGATTGAGTCCAGCCTCCTCCAAGCTTTCAAAAAATGGCGGATTGCACATGCAGAAATCAAAATTCTCATCACCTCTGACCACACCAACAAGTATGGGAGGTCCAAGATAATTCCTATTCTTGCAAGAATGCAAATCAAGAGGCAAAGGAGCTACCTCCACATCAGTACTCCTGTCACCATTCACCGACTCTTCAACTTCCACACAGGGAGCCCTTGCATTGTCTTGAACCTTTCTGATTTCGATCAGTTGAGAAATATGTGGATTACTATTAACATTTCTCTCCGCCCACTCAATTGCAACATCAGTCACATCTGCAGTCAGTCAGTGTAATTTTGTAAGCAACTCTATATCTCAATTTCAACAGCAGTTGCAGAAATTAATTAGCCTACCAAACAGTTCTTAGTTATTGTTTTATATTGTTTTCTAATCAAAATTAAAATTTTATCTCGATAACGATAACCTATGAGAAACTCTAATTCTTATAGGAGAAGAACACCAGAATCAATCAAAGAGATACATCTAAGTTTTGTTGAAAAGCAATATACCTGATCCTACAAAATTCCATCCATGAAGAGAAGCACCAAGAAGGGGGTAAATGCAACTGGCTCCAGTTCCAATGTCAAATCCCCTGAACTTGCCATCACTTGAAACGGTGTTTCGAATGATGTTTGATGAGAGAAGATGTTGAAGCCAATGAATGTAGTTGCACCTGTTGGGCACAGTTGGACAGAGGTGTCCATCAGGAATCCACCTACAAAATACATTCCATCAGTAATCATGGGTGGAAAATTTTCTAACAGGTTTGGCATAAAAATTACTACTTTGCAAGGAAAAATGGATAAAAAGTGGTTGTTCTAAACCGGGTATGTGCCCATATGGCTCAAACAACAGAAAACAATTGGCAAGGAGATGGGCATGCATCAAATTCAAATACACTCAATAATACTATAGTGTTAGTATTACTGTGTGATGAGAGAGAGAGAGAGAGAGAGAGAGAGAGAACCAGTTGAGAGCGTGGCGATGATGGAGTAAGACGCGCGTGAGTTGGCGAGTGGCGTTGAAGTCGGTCCAATCGATGGTGGGGCGAGAGTGAGGATGCGAGAATTGAAGGAAAGGGTGGAATTCGGGGTAGAGAGAAGCCAAAAGAGCAAAGTCTGGTGGGTTTTCTGAATACACTGTGCCTCCTCGTTGCTCTTCGTTTCTCTTCCTCTTCTTGCTCCCACCCATCTCTCTAAATTTAATCAAACCCTTTCAAAAGACACCAAATTGTGTTTCTCCGCCAAAGTTCGAACATTAAGACCCAATAACTCCACTTTCAAGTACAAGGTTGGTTGTGAAAATTGTTGTTTCACGGATGGGAAAAAAATACGCTAATGGGACGAGGAAAGATATAACATATAAGACCGAAAGGAGTAGTACGATGCAAAACAACCCACATCATTGGATCAGTAGAAAGAAAGAAATTGTAAATACAAATCTATACAAAATAGATAAATTAAACACAATTTATCCCCCAAAAAAATCTGAATATTTTACCTTCTTATTTATTATTTATTTTAATAAAATTTATTTTTTAATTCTTTTATGTAATTTCACCCTATGTAGTTTACTTACATCCAAACAAGTTCTAAAAGATATTTAACAAGAGGGGAAAAAAATAATCAAGAATTTGAAAATGAAATTCAAATAATTTAATTAGTGATTTCGACTTTTGAATTTAAGTTCTTATTGAATAATTATGGTAAATATTGAAGGAAAAACTTATCGCCGTAATAATTCTACAAGATTCGATTGAGTAAGATGCTTTTTCTAAAAATATTTAGTCTATAAAAAAATATGATATGATGTAATAATAATAGAGAGAAAAAATAATACTATAAATATAGATGTTCAAAATCCAATCAATTTATTTGTATACCACTAAACCAATTAAACCAAAAATCACAAAAATAAAAATCTTATTTTTTTCAATTTGATTCAGTTTTCGATTCTTAAAATATAAACCACTTATTATAATATGTTAATTTTATTTGATAGATATTTAGCATTATTTTAATTTTTTTCATTATTGTAGTATGTATTTACATTGTAGTTTTTTTCTTAAATAAGTTTGTATACATAATTTTTGTTATGACAATTAATAAGTATTATATAATTTATTATTTATTATTTATTTTGTGATTAAGGTGCATATTTTATTTATTTTCATATGTTAAAAAAAAGTACCGATACTATTAAAAAAATAGTATTAGATATCAAGAATGCACAATTTACTTAAAAAAGAGTTTCTAACACTCGAACAATTTCTTTCTGGAGCAAAAGCATCAATTATGTATTCCAGAATATGTACATCCTCAATCTTATTAGTAAATTCTAGAACTATAAAAGGCTGTTTGGCCATAGAAACTACATATAAATTAAGATTGGACCAGATTGCAAAAGCTTGACACAGTATGAAGGCTGTCAGAAAGCTCCCAGACTAGGCATGGCAGAATTATACAAGGAAAAAAACATTCTAGCCATTTTTTTCTCGGAGAACATCGGAATAAATTGATCACCAACATCAGAATGCCTCATTGACTCATTGGGATGCTTACCAATAGTGCCCACAACAGAATAGCAGCACAAACTCCTTCTGATCAAAGAGAAGGGAAGCATAAGTAATTATTCTGTCAAGAAATAAAAATTTGATCAAATCTTCTACAACTACAACCACAATTAGAAGTCCCTATTATTTTTTTGGGGATGAAAAATATACTCTCTCTCTATCTGGATCTAAATCGTATTTGAACAAAAGCATAAGTTCGGAGATTTATTAGAATATTAGTTTTGACCAATTTAGCACATGAAAATTTTCCTGTGATTATCATATGGAAGACACTTGTACACATATATACACAGACATACGAGGAAAGAGATGTCTGACCTCCAAATGACAAGTTGGAGACACCAATGGTGGAACAGCTGTGCAAAAAAAATATCGCACCAAAATACTGGTCAACCAAAACCAAACCCTTCACTAGCCTCATGGATGGCAAGTAACAAACGTTCTTGAAGCTGTTCCTTAGAGGTATACTCAGGAAGGTCAAGTTGATTGAAGCTGAAGAGCAATTGAAAGAAAAGATAAGGAATAAGGATGGCTGAAACTCAGTATGCAGACATTTTAGTTTGCAGTAATCATATGGACCTGAACAGACTTATATATAATATTTACTCACCAAGTATGAGCTGATGGAAGTCGATCAGGAGCTCCATATGCCTTGTGAATCTGAAACCTTTGTGGACCCGAGATGCCTTGCAAGGCCTTAAAACCCTCCAAAGGAACCTGAAAAACAAGTTAGAAAGGCTGTTAGCAAAGTGAATTCACAGCAGATTAAATGTGGACGTTCATGTATAAGAGCACATCAGAACTATTGTCACAAGAACTAATCTTTGACCGTACATTTGTTATTGTCAAGAGATTTCCTGATTTGCTCTATATGTGTGAGTGCGTGTGTGTGATTCCTTTTCTGCCTTTTGTTTATTATATGGGACAGGTACCCTTGGCATGTCATTGAAATATTTATATTTATTAGATAAAAATTCGATGTTTCCACTACATCACCTTTGACGTTCCAGTCACAAATTGCAGTAATCTTGCCATGTCTTCCTTGTTGAAAGTTTTGACCACCTCCCAGAACCATTGAACAACATTTGATGCCACAGTATAGCCGGTATACTCGGAGTTGGCCTTCAAGTCATCCACTGTAAGGAGAATAACACCATTCAGATGCATCATTGAAGATTAAAAATATACTACATAATTAATGATGAAACCAGCTTACAATCAATTTCTGGAAGACCACTTATGAGAAGCTCGAGCTCTTTGTCATTAAAGATGGATATAAGTTCTCGTGGTACCAATTCATTAAAACCTTCTAGAAAGGAATTAATTTGAGGACGGATGGCGTTTGTCAAAAGATGTTCAGCAACAAGATCAACATACTCATGCTTTGTTTCTTCTGTAACCCTTATGTTCCTTCCTCCAGGTTTAAGCTCATAATCAGTGACCTATTTCAGAAGAATTTTGGGAGATGGCAAAAGCAATGGAAAGGAGAATTCATAAGAATTTGTCTGGAGTTAATATATTTAAAATTTTAAATTACCTAAATAATGTTCGATTAAACTTTAAAGTTTCAACAAGATTTAATGGAACAAATGTATTTGTTTTACTTTTAAGCTTGTACGTAGGCAAGACATAATAAACCAAAATAAAATGCTCTTTTACCTCATTCTTCTCGTAAAGTATGTGCTTTTCCTCATCAGCATCCATGCTAAATGTCAGGTCAGGAATATCACTCACATCATTCTGTTAAGTACATACAAAAATAAAATTAAACAATATACATGCAGAAAACAAGTATATCTCGAAAACAAATAGAATGCTCATTTACCATCCAGTCATACAAGTTTGTATCCTATCCAATTACATCCATTGATTAGTCTCCACCCTATATAAGTCAACAATTTCTGAAGTCACCATTTTATACATGGATCTTTGCTAAAACACACACGCCTCCCCCAAGTCCCTCTGTCCTTCTCGGCTCTCACTGCGAACACTTTCCATCCCTCTCACCTCCCTGATGAGGCTGTACACCAAGCTCCATAGCTCTCTCTCTCTCTATACCCGCAATCAGTCTTTTCCTACCCAATGACACTCCTATATGGCTTACCCTATATACAGATGGATGTATGGTGTCTAAGAGGAAAAAAGACAATAAAGTGGTAGAGATTGTAAATTAATACTCACCTCCAGCATCCATTTCAAATTCTTATAGTAATCAGGATCAACCGCTTCAATATCATGGTATGTAACCTTAACACCAAGTATATGCTTATAGAAAGATCGGGTAAAGTAAACATCCAGCAGTTGCCCATCAAACAAAGCCTTCCCCACCTGCGTGAAAGATCATAACAAGTGTCAAAGATCCAGAACTACCCAAACTTTAACCCTAAGTAATACCAGGGCCATAGGTGGCTTTAATTATATATCTAAAATCCAGCAAAATAAAGGAGATTGGGGGGAAGGGGGCTCTATATTATCCTGAGACCACATACAGAAAATGTTTGTAGAACATACCACTCGGCCGACAAACTTGAAGTATGAGAGATGTTCAGTCTGGTATACTGAATTAGGGTTTGGTTGGAAAGTTGCATTGTTGCCCACTGTCGTGAAAAGTAAAGCACCTTTATCAAATATGACCCTTGACAGCAGCTGATACCATTCTCTGGTGAGACCACCGGCATCAATACCCTCTTCACCTTGAAATTGCACATTTAATCGCCCCTTCAGATCCTGAGTAGGACGCATCCTTAGCTGATTATAAGAGTCCTCCAAAATGTAAGCCCGCCTTACACTTATACGCAATGGCCCAGACAATTGTTGGTCATGTTGTTGCCTTATTCTTGAGCGGAAATAGGCTCTCTTGTTATCGAAGTCTATCAGCCTTGGTGCCTTGAGCATCATGGAAAGTGATTTCTCCAACAAACCTGGATTCTGCCTAATGAAAGCATTTGACAGTCGGCGATGCTTCTCAGCAAACCTTGTGAAAGTGATAGCACCATCGAATTTTCGCAGTGAATCTCCACCAATTTTAACACTTGTAGAGGCTGAACAACCAGCAGACTCTTTAACTTCTCTGGCAGTTGCATTGTAATGATCTTGTTGCATGAAGGATTCATTTGCTTGTAGCTTTTCACACAAAACAAAGAATGCCTCAATGAAAGGCAAGAGTCTTTGTGTCCCAGGAGGAAGAGGTGGTGAAGTAGAGGAACCTTGCAGATTCTCGGCAACATTTATGTTTGACATGTTAGGAGAGAAAGAGCTCTGTCCGAGCTGCATCTCAGCTGCACTTATACAATTACTTAGTTCTTGCCACAATGGCTCGAGTGCAGTATTCAAATTCCAAATAGTTTCTTGATCATGTTGAACCGCATCATTTTCCATATCCATATCACCCAAAGTATTAAGTGAAGTGAGTGAACTAAGAGCTTGCAGCACACGTAGAATGGCTGCACCAGCCATAGAACCAGCACTCAAACCAAGCATATTTGTTTTCTGTAGTGTGACAAGCTCACTGATGGCTGAACCTGTCAATGCATGAGCTGATTCTGAAAGCTCTAAAGTAAAGAACTTCCTATGGGAGGAAACAATGAAAGCCAACTTCTTCAGCACCTCACCAGCAAGCATATACATTTTATCCGAAAGCCTAAAAAATGTCAGATTAGTCACTTTTATTCATCACAACTAAAAAGGGTTAGAAAAACACTTAAAGGGAAATGTGAATCAACAGGTGAGACAGTATGAAAAAGAAAGAATAAATAGTCTGATTAGCATAAATATGAAAAGGTTATGAGTAATACCCTTCACGACCAAGAAGACTGCACAAATTTCTCAAATCAGATTGCGGCAACTGCAAGAAGATATTGTACATATCTACATTCTTCTTCCCTTCAGAATGGCATGGATTTGTATCTGCATGCTTATCTTGTTGATTAGAGTCCGACTCCAACGAAGGAGCATCCTTCTCAGTATTACTTGGGGCTTCATTGGCTGACAAATTTTGGGTATCTGCCATTTCTTTTTCAGACTGTGATTGACTTTCTAATTTTGAAGCTGCAGTATCAACTACAACTTGAATCAGACCCATGACCTGCTCAAGATGAGCATTGCTGCGTAGAAACAGGGGTCGGTTCAAGAGCTTCAAAAAGAGCACTAGGGGAACATCCCCTGTCTGAGCTCCAGCGGAATTTGGTGGTCTCCCTTCAATAACCTTCTCTTTCCCTTTCTCATTCATATGCACCGTAACTGGACATAAAGAATCTGGAATAATTGATTGATCAAAGTGAAACAACAATTTTGCAACAGCAGAATGATTTGTGGCCAAATAAGTTAGAATCTCCAGAATTCGGCGGAACACAAGAGGAGGAAGACCTGGTATGAAGACATGATGGGAATGATCAGAAAAAATAAACAATAATATTGAAATAAGCACATCTTTCCCAGACTAAAGTACAAATGTTACCATCCAACAATTGAGATCGACCATAAACTGTGTTCGAGTGACAACCAAAAAGCCTCTGGGAATTTAACATCGCTGGTCTACTTACAGAGCCTTCAGCTTCAGGTTTAATCATGTCAAGCAAAAGATAAATAAGAGTGGCCCTTGTAACACTATGTGCACATAAGTTTAGCAAGAGCCTCTGCAGAAGGCCTTTTCCAAGGGGCTGACAAGATGACAAAAAAATTAACAGCAAGTTATTATAATCACATACAAACATCCAAAACTAAAACATATGTCCGCCCACACACTGAAAATCCTATAATAAAAATCTACAGAATAAATAGCAGGCACAATATTAGGAATAAAAAAGAATGCATTTTCACATCCAGTATGAGACTGGTAACTAAGACTACTAACATCATGAAGAGATCCAAGTTACCTGTGACAGTCGTAGAAGCCGGATCAAAGCTTTTAATGCATTTCCATCAAGCAGTGGCTCACCTTCAATCTCCTTCACCTTCAAGCTATCTGTAAGAGCAGATCTCCTCCCTATTGTAACTCCAACACCCCGATCCATCACAGGTCGCCGGTCAAATCCAAGACCATTTCTTCTATTGTTAAGCCTGTGGCTGATCCCAAAAAGGCTCCGAGCTTGATAATGACTCATTGCTCGATCCCTCAATATTTGAGCTTCTGCGAGCAATGGGGATGGTAGTGCTGACAGAACAGCTTCAGAAGAAGTCAAAAGAACCTAGTACAGAGCAAAATACAAGGATTATAATCATGCCTATTTTCACAAAATAGAACTTCCTCAATAAGTGCACAACAGAAAATAAAGATTTAAACCTCTTCACGCAAATCAGCAGGAAAAGTAGCAATTATAGAGGCATTGTCCATGTCAACTGGCTGTCCTTCAGCCTGCTGGGCAACCATTTGAGCTCTTTGTTGGGCCAAAACTTCTGCTTGAATATCTGGAGGAAGAGCAGCTAAAAACTCGGGATCAATATCTTCTGCAGAAGGTGGTGCATAAGCTGGAGGTTGAACAGACTGAGCTTGTTGGGATGCCAGAACTTCTGCCCGTAGATATTCAGGCAGAGCCTCCAAAAAGGTAGGGTCGATAGTATTAGCACCAGAAGCTTCATTATTTGCACTAACTTGGTCAGTCTGAGTAGCATCTGGAGCAACCTCAGTGTTCTGAGTTGATAACATCCCATCCCTCCTGTCTTCAAAAACAGTTGGTTGCTCTGATTGATTTCCTTCAGCATCAGTACCACCCATATCAACATCAGCACTAGCATAAATTGACGATGCATGGGAATCACCTGGATTAGGAGTTTCAAAACCAGCGCCCCCTAACTCAATATTAGGAGGCTGCCCATCAGCATTTGATGATCCATTGAATTCCATGGACTCAACTGGCACATTGTGGATGCTAGTAGGTACATCAGCACCGCTTTCACATTGTATAGCAGCATCAGAATTAATAGATGAATTGACAAATGCCTGAGCTATTTCTACATTCTCATCATGAGTGACATTTCCTTCAATCACTGTGCAATCAAGACCATTTGGCATGATATTCAGTGAAACTGGTTGAACTGACATAGGCTCATTAGCTTGCAGTTCTTCAGCTGTATCTCGACCACCAGAGTCTACATTTATCTCTTCCTCACAAAGAGCACCATCGTTGATTTGCTGAGCTCTGGTTCCATTACCATTTTCTTGCTCCTGACTATCAATCTGCTGAGAAGTAGAGTCCGTTCCTGCAGTCAATATCGGACCATCATGTGATGCAAGAGCATCAGACTTATTCTCTTGTTCTCCAGAATTCTGTAACTGTGGTTCAACAGGACTGCTAGCAGGAGCTACACTGCACAATTGAGCTAGGAATTGTTCCTCTACTGCTTGCGCAATGGCAGCCGCTTGAGCACTTCCTTGTGGCTGACCATCATCAGTCCACCTACCATTACCTAACACTCTTCTTCCAGGTAGATGCAATGAGCCCATACCCACAGAGTAATCTGTCAGAGGTGGAGGTGCTGCACCACCCAAACGGTCTCCAAACAGACTACTTGGCACATGATCATATGGAAGAATAGGTGCATCAAACATGTAGAAATGGGACACATCACGATTCCCAGATGACAGGGTTTCTGAATCTCGGGATGCAGAATTGCCACTCGACGACCACATTGAGACAAAATCGCCAGATGGTGGTGGTCTAACAAGGAGAGGATGTTGAAAACCATTTACTTCTGTAGCAGATCTCTCGAAGGAAGACCTACCAGTCTGACGGCGGCGTTCAAAACTCTGAAGACGAAATAGGTCATCCACATTAACACCTTCAAAAGGCTCAGCAGCCACATCTATAAATCCAGGTTGACCAAGTATCTGCAAGTGATCCAACCCATCAAGAGCTTCCCTCCACCTCACCTCTATGACCCGATTCTCATGAAAATCATCATCATCTTCGTCAATCATCTCATCATTGTATTCATCTCCAAAGCCAACATCATCATGATCCTCCACATCAGTATCTGCCAAGGACATCATGCCCCCACCATCTTCTGCTATATCCTCGTCCTCATCCTCTCCCTCATCATCATCCTCATCCTCATCGCCATCATCACCCATATCATCATCTTCATCACCCATGTCATCATCAGCCCTATTCTCAACATGAAAAGTCATCTCAATTTGATCTGGGTTGTGCAAGACACCACCCTCTCCCATCTCTTCTCGCATGAAGTCCATTCCAAGTTCCATTGTTGGGTTTTGAGCCATTGTCCCCCCTTCTTCTACTCTCATATCCTGTTCCATTGATTGATTTGGATTATCAGCACGATCATCACCTTGAGAAGTTCCTTGATCATGTGCATTATCCATTGTATCTCTGCTTGCTTCTTGACTGCCCGCATTCTGATCATGTGCCACTGCTTCAGCTGCGGATGGTGCTGTTATTTGATCATCAGATCTATCATTTAAACCAGCAGATCTTTTCTTTTCAGTTCCATCAGATTTAAAGATTTGCTCACTTGCATTAGCAGCTCTTGTAAGACCTTCTAAACCTTTGAGTATAAGATTCACAATTTTGGGTGCATCAGGATGATCCAAATCAACCACTTGCAGAATACTAGTTAGACACAGAATTATTCCACCATCTATCATGCTTTTTGCAATATCAGGTGAATATCCAGAACCAGGTAGACTACCAGATGATGAATTTTTTGACAAAATAGAATACACTAGATCAACAAAAGTGAATAGCCTTTTATCTGGCAGTAAGCTGCTTTTCATTGAATTGCTCTCCAGATTTGAAAAAGACATCAATTCTTTAACAAGTTCATTTGTCACTCGTTTGCGCCCTTCACCAGATCGACCACACAAAACTACCAAAAACCATGAAGCCTTTTCAGACAACTTACCTCTCCAATCATCAGGTCCTGCAGATTTATCAACAGAGAGAGGTAACAACCGATGTAATACATGATGAATAATACCACTATGTCCAGATGGCTGATTAGATCCACGGAATTGACACATTTCAGAGTCACGTCTGAGTATGACACCTACTGCATGCCCATACATTAGAAGAATGTCACTCAATAACTTGAGGACAAAAGTCACCTTCACCAGTCCGGTAGACCTTTCAGATTCAGGCTCTAATATCCCAGCCTCTTCAACCTTAGATTTACCCTTCACCTTCATGGTAGGTTCATCTATGTCCATGAAAGTTGAGTCACACTCAGAATCTTCCTGACCTTGCACAAGTGGATACTTAAGCACAATCTCAAGAAGCTGATCAATTACTTGAGTGAGATTAATGGGAACCTTTTTGTGGCTTTTCAAACATTTCCCCAGTCCATCATGTGACTTGCTTTCAGGTATCCGGACACATTCATTTGAAGATAACCCAACCTCAACACTTGATGATTTTGATTTTTCTTTTTCTTTCTCCTTTGACAACACAACAACAGTCCTTCCCCCTGATGTTTCTATCTGACAAACTGCTGCTGCAGCTTTCATGAAAACCATAGGATCCCTAGAGATAACAGGTGCCAATGATGTCAAAAATGATCGAGGAGAGACACGCCCTGAATGGCGATTTCCACTTAAAGTTTGTCGTATCTCCAACTCCATGGCTGTTTGTAGTGTTTGAGGATCTTCAAGGAGATGCCGGACTATAGCTGACACAACTGAGTCATAGCCAGGGAAAAAGCAAGTCCTTGGAAGATTAAAAAGAGCAGCCAGACCTCCATTTTCAAGGAACTGCAAAGCTAAAGCATGTGTTTTTGTTAACCGAGCACATAATTGCAGAACGGCCTGCATGACAACAGCAGGAACATGCTGTTTTATCAAATCACATGCAATATCCAGCAATTTATGACTCTCATCAATAGTTGCAAAACCAGTAGATTTTCCCAGTATATTCTCAAAAGCCATTGCAGGTTCTTTCTCATTCCCATTTGAATTTTTTTCCTTTGGTAAAACTGTATCAGAAAATTGCTCCCCAGAAGAATCAGGCAGGGAACCAGCCTGGGTTCCTTCCATATTTTCAACTTTTGGTCTTGCCTGCACCATTTGATCCAATATAAGTAGTAAAGCACTAATGCATTTAGGGACTGGTAGTTCTTTCCCCAACTCCTGCCTACCTTTGAAGTTTGTCAAGATATCTATAATGGTAGATATAATGCCATTCTGAGCAGCAATTTCCCGTGTACTTCCATCCTCAAAAAGAAGCAGTGCCAAGATATGTGCTAACACACTCAATGCACAGTTATCCTGGGAAAAGTCCAATGGACAAAGTTTTAGCTGCTGCATAAGATAAGATGTTACCTTTGGACGCTCGTCACCTTTGCTCTGACTGCAAAGTGTTACAAGCAAATCTGTCAACTGAAATGGCACTGAATCACTACTCTGAAACAACTTTACAGATGCAGCAAGTATATCATCAACCGGAGGTTTCTTCACATGTCCCTCTTCAGTTAGCACATCTATAGTCTTCTCAGCACTCTCAGCTTTAGTAGATTCAGAACTACTTCCTAGGGACAGAGCAAGTGCCCGTGCAAGTTCATCATCCTCCTGGACAGGATCATCAGCATGACTAAACAGCCACTCCATGGCCATTTCAACACTATTTGTTTCAACTCTTCTCAATGCTTCCTCAGCCCTTGCCCTTGAAAAGCCCATCTCAACAATAGTGGCAATGGTTGCCTCATCAGGTGGAGGGGGCATGAAACGTTGGTTTGTGCTTCCCACAATGTTACTACGATTACGCTGGACATCTCCAACACCAGAATATACATGTGTAACAAGGGAAATAATAGATGCAATGAAACCAGGACTACAACTACAAAACATGGGATGATTCCAGACTGGTAGGATTACATCCAGAACCTGAGATTGTAACATACAGACAAAAACTTCTGGGTCTCTAGGAACTGGAAAGAGTCCAATTGAGAGACCAACTGCAACTGGCTGAACAAGAAGCTCTGCCTGAGATGCTGAGGTTGGGGACAGAAGAAGAGACGAGTTTACAAAATACTCAAGCAAACGACAGTAGCTTTGTAGTGTATCAAGTAGCCATGTGTTATGGGACAGTTTACCTCCCTCTCCTTTTTTTCCAACATCAATATCTGATGATGGAAGAGAGCACGGAAGTGTCCATAGCAACTGACTAGTAGCTTCAAATGTTGTGAGTAGCTCTTTAAATGTTCCATGGACATAAAAATTATTAACCATGGCAGTATAGCAACTCCGGCGCCTGCTGTCTAATGTGAGAGCAGCCATATCATCCACAACCTTCCCAAGATATCTACATTTAACAGAAAGTGACATTTCAAGTCCAGCATAAATAGAATGCCCAGAAAAACTAAGAGCCTCAAAAAAATTTGTAGCTAAAACAGCTCCAAGAGTCTTTGAAGCTGAACTAAGTGACCCTGAGTCAGCTCTGCGACGATTTGGCGAAGTGAATCCCTTCACAAGGGCAGTGAAGAAAGAGCGCAAAGTTGATGCCAGTTTGTTAAGAATCTCTAGAACAAGAACATCAGGGCTTTTCTTTTTCAGATCTTGGGATAAAGGTGCTTCCAGTGCACTAGAAGATGCCTCTGAATCAATGTTTAAAGCTTCCAAGTGACGACCAGTCCTTCCACCTCGTATGCGGGATAACCCATGCCGACTTCGGCGGTGCAAACTTTCTCCAGCACGAACAACAGAAAGGAATTCTCGTTCCCCACTCCACAGGGAATGTGAACCATTCCTAGCAAAAACTGGGTTTGTGTATCTTACTGTCTGAATATTTGAATCATCGTCACTCTCTCTTTCAACAGCTGTAGACGGGGGTACCTGTGCAACCTCAGGTTCTTGATCAGCATTCTTTTTTTCCTCGGCCTTAGAATCATAACATAATGATATTTGCCAAATTACTTCCTTGTATGTTTTTCCAAGATCTTTCAACACATCAGCTTCTGAAGTACTTAGTTCAGAGACAACAGTAGTTGAACCCTTCAACAAAAACACAGAAAGAGTTAAGACAGCTTCAAGGCTAGCAAGATATTTCAACACCTTTGTCTGCTTTGCAGATTCCACTAGAGCAAGTTGAGTTCCTCCAACCAAATCTAAAAGCTCATTGGTAGATTTCAGATGTTCCCTCAAGAAGGAGCATACAGCCCGGGCAAGAGAAACATAATGCTGTGGGGAGAAATTCTTGAAGGCAACAGATATACTCTGCCCAACAGAAACAGAAGGCGGCATTAAAGGTAAGGTAACTAACTGGAGAATAGCTTCAATTCCCTTTTTCTCGACAAATATTCGACATGTATCAGCATTCTGAAGAATTGTCTCAAGTAGACGAGCAACATTGTTTACACAATCTGGAAGAAACGACTCTACATTTACTATTGGCACATCAGGAGATGGCTCAGTAATCTGCTCTGTGTCATCAGCCTTGGATGACTCCTTGTTATTAGGCAAGATCAAATTCTTGTCCTCACCATCCATTTCCATAGGAACAGAGGTTGAAGAGCATGGATCAGGATTCAAGGATGAGGAATCCACTGCAGAACCAATTTTTGAGATAGCTTCAAGAATTTCAACTAACATTTCCACTCCAGGCCCACGCAATGAGGAAGCATGGCGCATTAATTCATCCAGTCCACTAGACAAAGATGCAGGTGTGTCTCCTGCAAGAGCACGCAAATATGTTCTAGAAGTAAACACTTTCACAAAACACCTCAGAGAGTTCCTATCTTTCACAGCCTGCAAGCCATTACTATTTAAGCATAAGGCATCCAAACACTGGGGGATGCAGGTAATGGCTTCTGCAGAGTTGAGAACATCATCCATTATAGCATCCAAGAAGGCAGATGGAAGACCAGCTGCATCTAAAACAGGAAAGCATGTAGGATCCTTTTGTATTAAGTCACTCATGACAGTAGCTGCAAGAGAAAAAACTCCACCACCAAAATCTTTGGCTCTTCTAAAAATTATGCATAAGCAATGAGGCAGCACATTCTCTTCAGAT
The DNA here is from genome assembly GCA_013407115.1 of Glycine latifolia. NCBI lineage: Eukaryota > Viridiplantae > Streptophyta > Magnoliopsida > Fabales > Fabaceae > Glycine > Glycine latifolia. The sequence continues at coordinate 27,419,248 of CM023945.1, forward strand.
CCATAGATACGAGCAGTATTTCCAGGGGCATAAGTTCCCAGGGATATAGCACGCAATAAAGCTTTCATCAGCAACCGACGGTGATATGAAATTAATGGTTCAGAATACAAAGGTTGTGTGTCATCTAGCCCAGTTGAAGAACTTCCAACCATATTTACACTTCTTGCACTAGACTCAGAATTACCATCTGGCTGCTTTCCACCATTTTCTACATTGGAAACTTCAATCTTAAGGCGAGAGATGGTATCATCCAAACCTCCCAAATCTCTGAACAGAGCAGCAGCTGGATTACTGTAATCCATAAAAGCTTCTAAAATGCGCACAGCCTTTTCAACCAAATGCAAGTGCTGTGGATTTGTATCTTTAAGGAGAGGTAGCAGAGTAGGAATAAATCCTGCTTCACGCATGGCAGAGCACCCTGACGATGTCGAAACCAACACAGTGACAAGCGACAATAGTGCTTCTGCAAAATGAACTGACCATTTTGAGGTATCACTAGTAATGGAGTCAATGGCTTTTTGCATCAGACTAGATAAAATGCCACGGTGCCCACCAGATGTAACTGCAGTTTGTACTGACTGTTGACGGGAACGATCTTGGCAAAGAGCAGCTAACGAGTGCAAACATAAAATCCGAATTTTTTCCAAAACTGCATCTTCATAGCT
>CM023945.1:27434912-27474181 GCA_013407115.1 Glycine latifolia
AAAATTGATCAACAAACAGAAAAATCGAGGCATAGATAAACAATCGGAAAACAACATCAACGAAAAAAACTAACCACTTCAAGTGCCCTCTTCCTCTTCAACTTCATCTGGGAACTGAGAGCATCGCAGGGAAGAAAAGAAAGAGATTCGACAACTTGATCAATCCCCGACCAATAATCAAGAATTGATCCCAATTCTGGAAGGAAATGAGAAAATTGAAGTGAAAGTGAAGAGAGAGGAAAGAGAAGATTAGAGGAAGCGAGAAGAAACCCAACCGAGGGAAGAAGCTGCACACAATAACGTGGTTTACAATTCCAATACCCTTGTATATATTCACAACAAAAACTATCACAAATTCAATTGAATTAAATATTATTATTATTATTATTACTTATAGATTAATAATAATAGATTATTTAGGTTAATTTTTTATTATGGAATAAATCATATTAAAATATATATTAATTTTATTTGTGCTCACAATCCCGATAAAATTAGTTATTATTTCCAATGGTCCAACTTGGTACCAGTACCAAGTTTTCAATGGAATAAGTGATAGTCTTATACCAATTTCAATCTTAGAAAAAAAATAATATTATCATATTAAGACTGAAAAATTAGATGAAAACTTTAAAGGAAAAATATTTATTGATTACATAATTTTGTTAAAGAAATGTCCCTTGCCTAATTATTTCTTTTCTTATTATGGTGGATTTTTTTAAAAAAAATATGTATCTTGTAGACACCGTAAATTAAAAAAATGTATTTAATTTTTAAGTTTCCAGAATATATCCTGGAGACAAAAAAAATGTTAGTACTTTTTATATAAAACAATATTATAAAATTCAAAGCGTTGGTTATGCTTATGCTTTTACTTCGTGAAGAAAGAAACCTTCTCTTCTGATTGATTTTTAAATTTGCACTATCAAATCGTGAATTTGATTTTTAAGATTCCAGGTTTTGAGCGATATTTTTTGTTGCCTTTTTAGCGTTTTTCGTGATAAAACACCAGTTTTTTTCTGTTTTTAAAAATATTTCCTGTTGTAAAATTATTTTTTACAACAGAAAATATTGTTAAGAGATTTGATAGTTTATATTTTTATTAGAAAAGTATTTTTATATAAGATTAAGAGAAATATTTTATATATATCAAAAATAGAATGTTAGAAAAAGTATTTTTATTTTCACATGCAAGGCTAGAACCCTCACTTAAATATGAGATTTAGCTACATATGACAAAAGTTTATTTGGTTAGCTACCTAGAAAAGTAACAAAGGTTTATTTGGTTAGTAAAAGTTATAAGTATGCTATAAATATCTAATTTTGACTTACATAGTTAATGTGAGGATATTATTAGTGCATAATAATTTTATCATAGTGTATTACAATTATAATTTAAAATTTAAAGATTAATAAAGTTTAAGCAATAGTTTTTCCCCACATTAATTTAAGTGTTATCCTATAAAATAAATAAATAAAATGCATAACACTCAATGAGAAGAATACCTTCACGTATAAAAAATTGAAAAAAATACCTTACTTTTTTTTTTTTGAAGCAAAGAGACTCGTATCATATCATTCTTGAAGTACAAATGGTGGGATAGAATTGAAAACATGAGATATAGCATGCAATCTTGATGTCCTTTTTATTTAGCGAGTAACAAAAGTGGTTTGCCTATTAACTAATAAATTCACACTAGAGCTTGGAAAACCAGTAAATTTCTTCCCTACATTTAGCTTGTATTGCATGGAAATCATGGAAGCCCTTTCTTCCCAAGACAAGGTTGTCTTAAATGGTCTTCCAGTCAATTTCAAAAATGACATTTTGGAGATTCAAATGTTGACTCTAAAGGATGACTTGATGAAGAACAAACACTTCAACTTCCTCAGGCTTTGAAACTCTTGTGTAAATTTCATAACAGACTCTTAAGAAAGCTTTTTGTTCATCACGGAGGCACAGACCTATGCCAAAAGATTTTTGATCTTTGAAAATTGCGGCATCCAAATTACATTTGATTTTACCTGTTGATGGTGACCACGAATCATTGGAAAGTGGAACTTGTTGGGCGCTTTGAGCTTAATTTGCTTGTTCTGACAGAAAGTAATTCCACAAAATATTGGAACCCGAGAGAGACAACAGTTTGAGGATCGAGGTTGGTGAGCATTGTCCCATACTTGATTCAGTTGATTGTTTCTGGTTCACCAAATGCTCCACAAGATTACAACTAGCTTATTCGGGTCCTAATTAAGGTTAAAGATGATTGAGTGAGGAAAAAAATCATGTCATTATACCAATTCAAGGACTCTAGCCGTGCCTGGAAGTGGTGCCAAAATCCAACAGCTTTCCAAATATCTCTTGCCTTCTCACAATCAATAAAAAGGTGTCATTCATTTTCATAGGATTGGGGACAGAATACACAATTTGCATATATAGGGAAGCTTAAAACTTTTGAATTCAATCTTTTGTGGGTTGGCAAACATTTTCTGAGAGATTTCCGCGTAAAATGCTTTGTTATTTTAGGGACTTTTAAGATTCCAAACCATCTTATAATCAGCATGAAACTTGAGGTGGTCATTTGTACTTCATGTTATCCTTACTTAAAAAGCATTGACACGATGTTTAAAAATACCTTACTTTAAAAATGGGTGCTCAATTTATAACATAAAAAATATAATAATAATATTATTTGTTATTGATAATATATCTTTATATATATATATATATATATATATATATATATATATATATATATAAACCTATAAATTTGATTTCAAACAATAAGAGAATGTTATAAGTATTAATAAATATAAAGGTTTAATTTAAGTAATTATTATTTTATATTAATATATTTTTAAAAAGTTTGTGTTTTCGCGTGTATTTGAAAAAATCTCTCTTACCAATGAATCACATATGAATATCTCCTTCAACCAATATGTGATGCTTTGAACAATCAATCCGAACTGAAAAACTCAGCCCAGATAAGAGATTTCTGCTCTCATTTACATACTGTTTCGTTGTAGAGAAATTGGAGGGAGGGGGAAGGATGATTTTTGTTGATGTTTTTTATTAAAGGGAGAAAAAGTATAAATAATTTTATATCTTTCTCATTATCTATTTTTTTATTTTTCTTCCACGAAACTTCTTTAGTTTATGCTTTATTTACTTTTTTACCTATTTTCATTCATAATTTGCATTTTCTTTATTTTATTTATCTCCTTTCTACAAATTATGATATTAATAATTATAAAATTATTGTCCTATTAAATAGTTATTTGAGATATAAAATCTATTTAAATATAAATTATAAGTGTTTTTTAAAGTTTTTCTATTTAAAATATAGAGTTATTTTCAGTAAAGAAACTCTTAAAAACATTTTTAATCTTGTATCAAAATAAACTCATAATATAATAAAAAATTCAAAGCTTCAAATGAGGAATTTTTCCTCATTTATTTATTCACAATTTTGATCAAACAACCATAAAATCAATATTTTCTATATTAAAAAAAGATTGTGATATGAACAAGTCTTATATTTGTATTTTGTAAAATTTACTAGGTTAAACACTCTTTAGATGGATTACCTTAGAAAAAGTTTATTTGATAAACTATAATATTAGATAACGAAAGTTTTAACTATTACGAAGTTATTAGTTTGTGATTTGCAATAATAAAATATATACTAAAGATAAAGACTTGAAAATATATATATTGGATTAAATATTTGGAGTCTTTTCATTTAATGTGATTTTACCCATTTAAATAGGGCTGACTGTGTACCATATAAGATAGTTTTGTTGGATAATTTACGTTTTTAGTTGATTGATAATCTTGATTTTATTTGATAAGATATAATCTTGTTTTTATTTGATAAGATATAATATTATTTTTATTTTATAAGATATAATCTTGTTATTATTTGATAAGATATAAATCAAATAATATTTGATGGCTTAGGCCCAACCCATTTCATCCTATAATTAGATGAATAAGGGTGGAGGTAAGACATACAGAAATTGAGCGTGAGAGATTACTCCGCCGTTTGACATTTAACTGTGTGAGAAGACACACAGAAATTTGAGAACTTCAAGTGACAGTCTTGAGTGATATATTTGAGCAAGCCATCGTGCCTGCATATTTGAGAGCTTAGAGTGAAACACTGTGAGCGTTTGAGTGACCACCATTGTTGGAGAGGTTGAGTGTATCACCACATTGGTGTGTTTTTGATTCATTGTAACCGATTATTGTTATAGTGGATTTTGATACTGGATTAAGTCCCGTGAGTTTTTTCTTTTCTCATATTGAGGAAAGTTTTCTCACGTAAAACAAATTTAGATTGTCTCTCTCTCTCCTTTTTTTGATTTGAGGGTACAAAATACCCAACAAGTTTTGCTCTTAACAATATAAGGTTAATTTAGTTTCTAAATTTTTTAGGATATTTATTTTTAATTCTAAGAATTTTTATTGTTGTTTTTTTCCCTTAACTTTTTTTTGTCCTTATTTTCAGTCTTTTTTTAGACTACAAATAAGGATAAGAAAAATATTAAAAGATTAAAAATAAAGATGAAATAAAAGTTTAAAAACTAGGAACAGATAAAAAATTATGAGACTAAAAATAGAAGTTATAAAAAAATTTAAAGACTAAAAATATAGTATACTAAAAAAATATTAGCCTAGACTAAAAACATATATTAGTGCTTGGTGTTTTATTATTTATAGAACAGCTAAAAAGGAAAAATACTAATGTATTACCAAAGGGTGGGAAGTGGGAACTGATGTATAACTTTTTATTAATAATTTTTTTATTTTGAATCCAACCACATGTATAACCATCAACACCCGAGTTGACTAGCTTTTCTTAATTACTATTTATTACCACTACTATAAATTTTCTCGAACCAAACAACGTTTCTGTATTATTTCACGTTTTTTTAAGAGTTTACATTTATATTTTTAATAAGTATAAAATATAGATATATTTATTGCAAGTCAATTTTCATACAGTTAATGCAATTTTTTTTTTTTGTTTTTTGCATTCGTTTTTCTATAAGCATTTTTTATTCATCTTATAAGCCGTTTATTCTTTCGTTGAAAATATTTTTCAATATTGTTTTGGCAGTAACATGTGTTTATCACAAGTAATGTAAAAATAATCATAAATTTGTTTTTGGAAAGTTATGACATCCTTTAATGGAAGCAAAGTTATCTTTATCTCAACTATTTTACTGAAAAGCAAGTTTTACGATTCATTTAGCAACAACTTATTTGATTGATTACTTTCCTTAGTTTATTGACCTCAACCTGCTAAGAATTTATATAATCTATAAAAGCTTAAAGTTTTTTTTAGAAAGGATAAAATAAGATAAATTTAATTGGTATAGCTAACACTGTAAAAAAATTAATTATTATTTTTTAGTCTCTAAACTTTTTTTAAAAATTGTTTTAGTTCTTGAATTTTTATTTCTTTTATACTTTTAATCATTTAAAAAAGACTAAAAATAATGATGAAAAAAATTAAAGAATTAAAAAGTAAAAACAGACAAAAAAAAATGAAAGAATTTAAACATAAATTTTTAAAAGTTTAGAGAAAAAAAAGTTACATTATCAACCAATACATAATATCATATCTTTAAAATGTTTGAGGTTTATTCTTTTAAGATAAATCCATAATCCTTTTATAGTGTTTTTGAGATTTGCGAAGAAGAAAAATCCAAACTATTTAAAATATTGAAAAGCATCTAAACGTTATCAGTTTTTAAGTTGAGTTGTAATTTATCTTCATAGTTCTGATAAGTTTTGCATATGCTAGTTTGCATGTCAAGTAAACTTTGGATGCCAGTCACGGCAAAGAAAGCAAAGAAGGAAAAGGGAATTGGCTTCCTGCGGTCTAGTTGGTAGTATTTATTATTCTTTTGTTATTAGTAAATTAGCTCTATTTGAACGATAATCAGGATTTAAAACAAATTTGAAGGAAAAAAAATTAATTTAAATGTGAAAATTATATTTGAGGTTTTTTTAATGTGCATGCCTTTTATAATTTATAAAAATTAAAAATAATTTTTTTATCAATGAACTTAAAGCTTGAGTATCAGTTGTTTTATTCTTGGGTCAGTCTTATTTGTTCATGGTTAGGAGTGGAAGGCAAATCAAGCTAGACTTTGCTAGGATTGGATTAAAAGTATATAATCTAAATTTAGCCTATTTATCCATCAAATGTTTTTTAAGGGTCAATCCACATAAAAATCTAATTCGCCTACAAATCTATTATAAGAGTTTAACTTATGATAGTTTAACAGTAAGATAAAGCTAAAATATACATGTAAGATTTTATAAGAATCAAATCTAATTTATTTTTATTTTATAATATAAGCATATTTTTAAGGTTTGATATAACATTCATAATCTTATTTTAAAAATATTTTTTGTAATAAGATATTTAAATATGATAAATTTATTTTTCAATAAATCTAATTATAAATTTTAACTTTTTAGGTAAATCAACTTCATTAAATTTTAAAAAGATAAATAAATGTTGGATTTTAATATATTATAACAAATTTAATATAAAAATACTACTAACAATGAATAATTATTTTTAATTATTTTTAAATAGTTTGATAGGCCTAAAAAAGTTTTGAATGACCTAGAACTTAATCCATCATTAAATAGACTTTACTAAAAAATTGGTCTCACCTATTTTTTGAAAGATCTGATATGATAAGTCTATGATACTGACATAAGTCTAATGTAGGCTAAATCGTAGATTTTTTTTGTCTAACTTATTTCTATCCATATCTATGATATTATGGTTTTATTACGCGATACTACGTGAAAAGAAAAAAGTTCATAATGTACATTTTAAAAAACCACAAACAAATTCTTCCAACAAACAAATTAAAAAAATTTGTTCCATTTTTACCGTAAACTGTTGTTAGTTTATTACCATTTTACAACAGAGTGTATGAACTCTCAGTAGGTTGCATGCGTTAAACTTTTTTCCTTTTCTTCCCAATTTCAATTCCATCATTTTTAAGTTTTTCAATAACATGGTTAATAATTAATATGATTGAGGCCTTGAGGGGCATCATGTCATCTGGACCAAGGCATAAAGTTTAAGCGTTTTAACTGTATCTTTTGGGCTTTGGCAGTCTCAACCAAAGAAAAAATGCATCATATATAGTGAAAAATAAATAATTAAAAACTACATACATACAAGCATATAAATCCAATGTAAAACAAAAATCCTTTTTAACAGGCATTCTCCTCTAATTGGAACTTCCTTACCAGCGAAGCAAAAAATTCTATTTCTTGAGTCTCTTGACTTTTGATGCCTGAGCCAGCTTTATTCCACAGTCTCGACAAGACATTGATTCTTCTTTAACAATAATGACAATTTGCACGATTTAATTAATAACACTTTTCCCTCTTGATTAGGTTAAACAAAAAGAAAGTTCTTAACGAGTGTCTAAGTCTCGTTTAATTAGCAAATATTTAAGATTAGGTTTTTTATCCTAACTAGTTTTAATATAAAATTTATAGTTAAAATTAATTAAAATATGTTCTACAAGTCAAAATTAATTTTAATTTAAAAACAATTCAGCTAGAACATCTGTGATCTACATCAAATTTAAGAAAATGCTGTCAACATACTTTTTTCACCATATACAACTTCAATATTAATACAACCCCTTGGGTTTTTTAATTCTAAATGTTAGCATGGTGGATATAATATTTTAAAATTAAAGAACAATAATTTATATTTGGACTTAAAGTCCATTTTGATCGACATAACTTTTTTGACTTAAAGTCCATTTTGATGAAGATAACTTTTTTAAACACGAGATCAAATCATTTTTCAATTTTAAAATTTGATTCTAACTTTTTTATTTATATAGATTTTTTTCTACATTTAATCTATCCTTTCAAAACATTTTCCTTTCTAAATATTTCTAAATATGCTAACGACTTGAATTTGTACTTAACCAGCTTAAGGTTGTGTTTGAGTCAATAATTTAACTAAGCGCTAATTTAATAAGCTTCTCATATACTCTTTTAGATACCCTTGAGTCCTTAAATAAATTAATAAATATATAATTTCAAAACATTAAAATATAATTTTAATACAATAATAATTATATTATTATCATAGGCCTATTTCGTTATCATCATTGGGTTAAATGAGATCTTATACTTGATGTAACTTTAAGTTTTGGTCCTTATACGAAAAAATTGTAAGTATGAGAATCGTTTTACTTATAGAAGTTTAGAATTTGTCTACTGTCAATACTGATGTGACATAAATTATTGATTTTTTAAGTGTTTTTCTTTCTACTGGTGCTATTAGTTAATGCAGTTTCTGCAAACCAATCATCAAATGTTCTTTCTTCGTCACCATCACCATAGACTTCAAGAAAATATTGATGAATCCTTTGAAATGTTTCATTATCTTGCTTTTTATTATCCTTCACATATCCCAACAGTTATTCTTTAACTTCTTTGGGAGATTTGGCAAAAGCGGCAACGTTGTATTTCTTTCCCATCAAATGTTGTTTTGCTCCAGTAATTCCACCCTTTGTAATCTTACCACGGTAATGACACAGACAACTATTTCTTTGTGTTGGACAACAATATTTCCATTCAAAATCAGTCCTAAAAGGAAGATTTGATGATCCCTCATTTGCCAAATTGTGATTAAAAATCAAAACAAAATAATAAGAATTGGTCAGGTATATGACATTGACATGGAGAAAGAATTAAAACGAATGAAAATTAGAGATCAAAATAAAGGGCAGGAAAATAATGGGAAAAAAAAAGAGAATTTTGAAATGAACAAATCATTACAAAGAAATAATTTTTTTAATAAAAAATACCACAAGTTAGAGGTAAATTTAGAAACAACAAAATTTTATAGAATATAAGAGACAAAGAGAAGAGGGAGAAAAAAATAAGTTAAGATTTAAAAGAAATGATGAAAAAAGATGGAGGTTTAATTTTACTTTTCCATCTAGTTACTCTAGGTTGGGGATAGGTCATGGGAAAAATATAGACACTTTTTCACATTATGTGTATGAAGTACTTTACTTAATTTTTATATAGTATTGGATTTTGACATTATTTATTATGTACTTATGAGATATGAAATTTTTTAAAAATCTTTTTCATTTTTTGGATATGTATGAAAAGATAAAAATAAAATGACTATAATTTTTTATATTAACTTAATCTTGAAATGAAAAGGAATAAAAAAGAATAAAAAGAAAAAAAAGTTTATTTTATCCATAGACAAATAGAGGTTGAATTTGAGAAGAAGGTTGTAGTGTTCTAAGTTATTTTACTGTGATGTTTATGTTTGGTTGCGAGACAGGAAAGAAAGGAAATAAAAGTGAATAGATTGAGAAAATAAAATGAAAAAAGCAAAAATTATAATAAAAAATAAAGGTTATTTAGTTAAAGAGAAATAATGAATAAACTTTTAAAATAAAGATATTTGATAAAAAAAATTGTTATACTATTGAAAATAGAATATTATCCTTTAATATCAATATGTTCTTTATTTATTTTTTCTACGTAGAAACAAAAAATTTAGGCATATAATCAATTATAGCCTATGGTCTTGCCATAATCGTATATATACCTAATAGAACTCAAATGTTCTAACGCCTAAACTTTGGGGTATCTTTACAACCAATGACGGAATCGGGTTGGGCCAAAGGGGGGTGCAATTATAAAACTAAGATTTAAATGTATTTTTATTTTAAAAATTTATAATTTTGGAAGCATGTAGTATTTATACATTTTAAAATATGTAGCTATAGTTTCTTTATTTTAAAATATAAATATTACAATTATATTTTTTTTCAATTTCGTTAATTTGATTGACAAAAAAATAGATATTTTTATATCCATTATCAATACAATTAATGAAAATTTCATCAATTTTCAAAATAACAAATGTAAAAGCAACCATATAAAAACAATAAAATTTTATATTAATTATTAATACAATAAAAAAATAATTTTACATTATGTAAAAATGTTTATTTATAATATGTCTATCAATGATCCAAATTTTTAATAATTGACAGAAACTATTTAACTTCTTAATATCGAGTAAACATTTAATTATAATTAAGTAACAATGGTGTAATTAAGAAAAAAAAAGTAAAATTTAAAAAACTCACGTGACTACCAGAATCATATACACGTGAGTTAAAAAAATAAAAGCCGAAAAGCAATGTTGAAGTCCCGGTGAACCCTAAACGCCGTCGACGCCATCGCAATATTGTATCTGGAAGACGGTGCTCTTTCATCTTTACATCGAAATAATGGCTTCATTTGTTTCTACCCACCGTATTCTTCCTAGCCATCATCAATCTGGGCTTGGATTTGTGCATGACCAAGATCGTCCTTGTGGTAGAACTAACACTTTACATCTTCAAAATGCTCCTAAAAGCCCAAGCTCTCTCTCATTTTTCCTCACTGTGCGAGGTTATATTCCTATTCCTTTTCTACTAATGTTTCGGTGATTCAAAATGAAGTTTCCAATTTTTTTAAGATTTGTTAATTTATTGCATTCAACTTGTTTTGGTGGCTGAACAATTCTCTGCTTTGCGTCTTAGCTTCAGAAAGTAGACCTGATGCTGTTGTTGTTCAGAGCAACGGTCGATCGTCTTTTTCACAGACAGCTGCTGTGAGGCATCTGACAGGTTCTGTTACTAGAGCCCATGGACTTCGTTTTGCTGTGGTATGTAGTACATGAATATATTTTAATGCTAAACTTCATATAATGTTTGCAAAAAACAACAACAACAACAACAAACACGAGCAACATGAATGATAGTATTAGTCTTGCAGTTAGGCTTTCCATTTTACTTTTAGTTGGTTGAAAACCTTTTACATTCAAAACCTCATGTTGGGTAGCAAGAAGGTTAGAATTTAGTGGGTCAGAGAAAGTAGGGAATAGGGATATCACCTGTTGAGGAAGAGAGGATAAGATATAGAGGATAGCATAAAACTGATAAATGGCCTTTTAGCAATATAGAGGATAGCATAATGATTAGAGACCAATTAAAACTCAAACCGCTAAAACTGATGGTGTGGACCAGTAATTATCATATGCAAAGGTTCATAACAATGGACTTATATCTAAATGGCCTTTGTGCAGACCTGGTTTATGACCGAACACAATGGTGTATATGATCCATGCGTATTTAACTCTGCCTAGTGGGGAAAAGTTTTTATTGTTGTATTAAAAAATGAAACTCATCAGATAAGACTTAGTAGAAAGAAAGTACAAGGGTAGAGGATAAGATATTATCCTAAAGAAAACCCCAAAAATAGAAGACGAGAAAAACATGAAAGAACATATTGAGTGAGTTGAGCACACTGGTCTCTCTATGTATTTGACAAACAGTTCCCTCTAAAATACTCACTGGTCATACTAGCCAAGGATAAAAAAAAAGCTAAGACCAAGTATTCCATAGAAGTACATTACACCATGAAAGGATGTTGCCAATTCTACTCCTCCCAGAGCCTCTAAATTGGTTTATTTGAAATTAGTTCAAATGTTTGAAAAATTATAGTTTTTCCCCAGAAAACTAAAAAAATCCGTACTATATATATTTGTTAATAGGCCTAATGAAAGACTTCCCCTTAGAGGGAATCTCGGACTTCTTAAGTTGGATTGCAAGAATAAAGTTATCTTTTTGGTGAGTGAGTAAAGAACTGCAACAGAGTGTAGTGCCCAAATCTTATTGTCCAAAGATGAAGATGATAAAATAGTGAAAGACAGCAAGGGGGAATTCCAATTCTAAAGCTTCTCTTTCAATTAAGGGTTTGATGATAAGGAAAATTCGAAGAAGTGGAAGAATTTCAGAGAATGGGAGATGCAAATGGGATGGTGTTGCAGAGAGGATAAACACTGGAGATGGGGATATGAATAGAGAAACAACATAGTAGTAGTCAATCACGAGGAAGTAATGATATTTCGCTTCACTTTTTGCGTTTGTTTTCTACTTCAAAGTTCAAAACTCATTTTTTATGTTTCTTTGCTCACTTCTATTTGCTCTTATTTTAGGTTGTTGCTAGATTTAATGAAATTGTTACCAAACCGCTCTTGGAGGGTGCTTTGGGTACTTTCAAGAATTATTCAGTTCAAGATGAGGATATTGATGTAAGTTGTGTTACAAATTCTTGGAATATTGATTATTTGTAATATATAGTGTTGCTTTTTGTAATTTGGTTTGTATTATGTGGATTGAATATTTATCTTATTTTGGTGGTTTTGCAATGAGGCTCCTCTTAGTATCCTTTTTGAATTTTTATTTTGTTTTTCTCACTTTTTTTGTTCTGTTGAAAATATTCACTTTTACTGAAATATGAAGTAAAACAAACTTATGCATGCTTTTCATAGTAGGATAAAACCTAAAAAACACGGATATGACATAGGAGATGGGTGATGGATATAATATGCCACGAATACGAGAATATATCAAATTTAAAGATTATAGGACATGATATGACTATAGTACAAAATATAAAATTAACAATAAAAAGAGATTTTATATCAAAAGAGAGAATTAATGTTTTAAAAATGAGCACAAGTCATGGTAGATATAAAAACATGCCGCTATTTATCCAATTTTGGTGATGTTCTCATTTGTATTGTGTAAGAGTTTAAAAAATAAAGGTAAAATAAAATTGTAAAATGAAGGAAGTAGTATTCAAAATGTCTGACATAGATACATGCTTGACCCAGGTAGAACATGAGAGAACTACTATTTTGAAGAGTCCATGCTTCCTTGGCTAAAACAAGAAGCCAGTTTTTCATTTTTTGCTGCTCTCCTATCTAGACATGTTTGACCCAGGTAGAACATGAGAGAACTACTATTTTGAAGAGTCCATGCTTCCTTGGCTAAAACAAGAAGCCAGTTTTTCATTTTTTGCTGCTCTCCTATCTTTAGCTAATCAGGATTATCTGTTACTTGAGATTTGCAATCATTTTTTATCTTAACACAATCTTTTTCATTTATTTCATCTATTTGTGTTGGTTTAGTGTTTTAGTCACATAATTATGTCTCCATTGGTCATGATTTTAGACAAAATTTATGTGCCATTATTTCCACTTGCAAAAAGTGTTTAATAATATTTGAGTTGGAGAAGAATTGCCTTGATCAGAATTTTCACATCACTTTCTCTGGAGTTAAATGCTGACAGAAATTTGCTGCTTTCCCTTTTCCCTTAGGTTGTGTGGGTGCCTGGTAGTTTTGAAATTGGTGTTGTTGCCGAAAGACTAGGAAAATCGGGCAAATATCATGCAATCGTATGCATAGGAGCTGTGGTAGGATAAATCTTGACAAATAGATGAAATTCTCTTATAAAATTTTATGATTCATGAGTACCCATTATCTATATTTATGTCTACTTAATTTGAGCTTTACTGTGACCAATCTTGTTGTTAACAGGTTCGAGGAGACACAACCCACTATGATGCAGTTGCTAATTCAGCAGCATCAGGAGTGCTTTCAGCCGGTCTAAACTCAGGTGGTATTCTGTTAATGTTGATTGTAATCTCCAGATACGAACAAATCATGCTTGAGTATTCAACTGCTGTATGTTTTCTTGAAGATGAAATATGCATGCAACATTGTTATGACAACTTGTTTGTAGAATCTAGAATCAAGCCTCTTGAAATCTGAGAATTATTTTAATATTTTATGAATGATCATTCTTTTTGAACCGGTAATGCTACACCTGTGTAAGTTAACTTTAACATTGGTTGTCTCTTAATAAAATACTATGTTTCCTCTAAGCTTATCAGTATAGGAGAACTCCTGATTTTTTTTCCCTCTTGGTTTTTGATTGGGGACATTTATTGCTATTGTCAGTATTTGTTATTCACTCTTTTTTTTTTCTTATTAATTTCCGTCAACTTGGAAAATTAAAGCATTTTGAGGCACCTTTGTAGGTGTTCCATGCGTATTTGGTGTCCTAACATGTGATAATATGGATCAGGTCAGTATTTTCTGTTTAAGTTATGAAACTTCTTTGCAGATGAGAATTATGATAACTTTAATTTTTATTTGATCTTTTTTGGCTAAGTGCAGGCTCTAAATAGAGCTGGCGGAAAGTCTGGGAATAAGGGTGCTGAGGCTGCATTGACTGCTGTAAGTTGATAACTTGATATTATGAGTAATTATGCAATAATCATTTAGCATTCTATATGAAGCTATCCAAAAATTTATACACATTCTGTTGTAGTTTTCATGTATTTTATCTCCTATCATTGTGTCATGAACTAATTATGTGAAAAGCTTTAGTTGTTAGGTGAAGGTTCAAGAATGATTTTATTGTATCTCTAACATGCTGTTTTTGGTACCATGTCATGAGCTAATTATCTCAAGAACATAAGCTGTTAGGCAAAGGCTCGTGATTGATTTTATTACATCTCTGACAGTATATCTCTTCTTTCTTAATGAATTCTTTTTCTATTAAAAAATCAGCTTAATTGCACTTTTGTTTCTCTACTATGCATAATGCATGATTTTGCTTCTCCATTAGTTTTTTGCTCGAATTTAATTTCTCATTTTTTAAAATTACTACAATGATGCAATCAAGTCCTATTGTCACTTCCCTCCTACCTTCATCCAGCTTTTATATAGAATGGCTAGTTATTAGACATTTTTAAGAATATAGTAACTGTGTAGTTATTCTAAGCGTACGTAGTCAACCATATCTAAAGTTCTTATTCTAATGTGAGGGATTGACATTACACGACCATTTTCAACGTAGTTGTCAAAATTGCATTGTGCATTGCAAGTCTGAATTTTTTATTATTTTTAAATAGCATGAGACTACCCTCCTGAATTATTCATAAAATTTCTTAAAAGATCGAAACAGGTATTAGTTGAGGGTTTGAGCTACAAGCTTATTGGCACTTACCCTTTATGGTTGATTTCATGAAATGTCAATCACAGCTTAGTCTTGTAATTTTTGCTATAAGCTAAGTGGTTTCGAGGAATAAATGTTTTATGACTTAAATTATTTGTGGTACAGATTGAGATGGCATCTTTGTTCGAGCACCATCTGAAGTAGTCAATGTTTTAACCAATCTCATAGAGCTTTTCTTGGAACGGCATGGGTTCCTAATTTTCATCTCCAGATTGCTTTTGTTGTATTTCGAAATATATTCGTGTATGTTTTCAAAGTATTAAGGTTATGTTTGGATATATGTTTGGATATTTAGTGGTCAGTGGAGTAGAATGGAATGGATGGTGACATAATTGAATGGAATAAATTAAAAATAAAAGTTTCATTCTATTTAGATATTTTATAATGGAAAAAAAATTCCATTCAATTATTTTATTGTATAATAATAATTTTATTATTCTTATATTGTCCTTGTCACCGATAAATATGTTTGTATCAATAGCTAAAAACACATTCAAGACAATATCAAATACTCAGCAATTATAAACACTAGTATGAAAATGTATATTCGTACTGCTGTGAAATTGTCATAATGCTTTGCTATAGGGAAGATTTAGAGGTAGACCTGTAGTGTTTTCGTTTCAACAGAATGAAAAGATGCTAGAACTCTATCTAGGAGATTTGAGTGTATTTGATTTTTTTTTTGTGTGGGGGGGGGGTGGGGGAGTTTCAAAATGTATGTATGTAACTAAACAATTATAACAAGGTTACTCATACAGCTGGTGGAGGGTGGTACAAGACAGAACAGTGTGGAATTGAGGGAAATGTAAAAAAAGATGAAAAGTGAAGTTGAGAAAACATTTCAGTTTCTGTTTTTTTTAAAAGCATTTGTTTTGTAAACAATTTTTAAAACTGGATAGATTTCAAATGAGAAGTTTTTAATGTACACACTGTAGAATTATTTTAGAAAATATTTCTTATAACAAAAAATAAAAATAATCAAACACGAAGGTAGAACTTAGGCCTGAAATACACGTGCTATAACGAGTGGGACTTTACTATCTGCAAACCCTTTGTGCTTCCTGCACCCCCTAAGTTTTAACCTTCCATATTACCCTCCTCTTATTACAGAATGGCCATTCCAGAAGAGTATACCCTTTCTGGAATAACTATTTTGGAATGTGATTTTTATATTAAGAGTATCAAACTCTTCTTCTTTGTTCGATTGTTTTGCTCTTCTTCATTATGCATTTGCAGCTTCCTTTCTCTATGTCAAATAGGCTTTGGGTTGGTTGTGATGGTGGTAGGTGTTTGGTGGTTGCAATGGAGGTGGGGTGCAGTGGTTGGGTGGTTGCAGGAGAGCTGCCGCAAGCCACGAGCACACTCATCTAGATGGAGGAGAGGACCACGCACTGAGTTCTCTTGCCGTACTTTCCAGATTTGTTGAAGAGGTAGACCAAGTCTTTCTTCTTCTTGTTTTGGGACCCCATAGTGCTTCTTCTTGTTGTGCGGTTTTGGAGATGAAGCGGTTGTGGTTGAAGGAGGGATGTGGAGGGGAAGGGGAAGAGAGGTGGGATGGCGGAGGGAGCATCGTGATATTAGGAAAGGGCAACTTGGGAATATTCAAAATTAAGTGGATGCAGGAAGAAAATAGGGGTACAGGAAGTAATTCCCCTAAGAGTGAAGTCAAGTGAAAATCCACGACTCTGAGCTTGGTTGGTAGGAGTTATTTTGTAATCTTGGACGTTGAATTGCATGAGAAACCAAGTTTGAAATAGTCGTTCATGATAAATTTGGGCAAAATTCCAACATTGAGCTATAGTTTTAAATTCTATATATAAAATTCCAACATTGTTATTTTAACAACTAAAGCATTATGTTTTAAACTTGATATTATTTTAATAGCTATAAATTGTAATGTTATTTATTTATTTATTTTAACCATTTCTAGTATAATAAGTATGGTATCCTATCTAGTTGATCGACTTGGTGAAAATCTTGCTTTGAACAAAGCTTAATAAATTCAAATTATATTACATTTTCATATTTTTTGTTAAATTTTTATGTATTTTATAATTTAAAATATATTATGATTATGATTTATATTTTTAAGAATATAGATATTATTAAAACCTTTAAATTAGTGAAAAATGTTAAAGCATGATCAAAAGAGAGAGAAAATTGTATTTGAATAAAATATTGTTATTCAAATAGAAACAATAAAATAATAAAATAAAAATGTATTATATATTAGTTAAGAAAAAAATGTTAACAATTATCTTAAAGATATTAGTTAAGTAATAAAAAAAATTATTAAAAGAATATTAATCAACGACATCAACGTCTATAGCATCTCTTCTGCCAACTTCATTAATTCTCTAAACGATAGATTACAAATTAGAGAAACACTGTTCAGAGATAGTGCCATGTTTTTAAAGAATATATTCAATTTTTCACGTGACATTAAATTAATTCACTTGAATTAAAGTGATTAAAAAGTGATAGTTATAGTCAGTACAAGACATGGTACATATAGTTTTGAAAAGCAATAATGGCTTGAAGTTAAAGAAGATAGACTTGTAGGATAAGGAAAATTGTTGATGATATGCTAAAATAAGCCTCAACCGTTCAACACCAATCCTGCAACCTTCCTAGCTTTGGTTTGCTGATTTGACCAAGACTCTGTCATTTAATTAGTTTTTTCAATAATTAATATTAAGAGATGCTTCTATGCTTTTTATGTGTTGACCAATTCCTGTTACGGTGTGAACTTGGTTTTAGTGCCAATATGCGTTCAAATGAGTTTTTGCCCCTATGCTATGCAGTATGTTCATTCTCATGAAACTAATTTCAACAGCTAAGCCTCACCTTCTAATTACTACATTACTTTAAATTAAAGCATTCTATTCAGCCTTATTTAATGTTTGAAATCTAATGCAAAGTATGATTAATGATCAGACACCTAAACCTCTCATGATTACTACATCACCTTGCGATTTGATATTTCTTCTTTTTTTCCTTCCCAATTCTTGACATCTTGCATAATAAGAAACATCTTGTGCAAACCATTAAGAGAACTATATTAGTGTGTTGTCTTTTTTTTCCCCTCTAAATTTTGACATTGTTATGCAAACATTATCATGTGTCGTCATTTTTTTTGGAACAATTTTACTATAAGACTATTTTTAATTTTCTTTTCTTTTCTTTTTAATTTAATTTAGTTTGACTCTGGTACGATGCAATACACGAAAGAACTTTGATAGAAAATTATTACATTATGGTTCATTTTAAGAATTTGTCTTTTTAATATAGAAACTAAAGAAAAAGTCAATAAAAATTTAGATGAAATTATGAAATAGAAAATAATTTATAAATACTTTTTATTCAAATGTTATCTTGATTTCCTAATTTTTTATTCAACCTCAGCCTCTAAAATGTTGTATAGTTGGACTTGGTAGTTGGTAACATTGTGCCAATGCTTGATTCCCTAATTTTTTTTATTTTGTTAGTGTTTCCTATAACTTTTTCGTTCTAATAAACGTTAAGTTATAAAATAATATTTTGACAAAAATGAAATTATTTGATTATTTCATAATGTTTTTATCTTAATATTTCGACAATAAATTTTAAGAAAAGAAGGTTCTTTATATAAACTCTGATTGTGCTTTATTCTTAAGCGATGTGAGAATTTTTGATATACTGAAACAAGTTTCTCGATCAAGGCTAAGGGTCAAGGCATCGTTAGATGACTCGATGTGAGTTAGGGTCATCTCATTCAATGTATTTTCTACTTTGATATTCAATAATTTATCATGATTTTTCCTTAAAAGGTGTCTCAATAAATTAAGAAAAAAAGTGTTTTATAAAATCTTATTGATCTAGACTCTTAAATAATATCATAGACTTTTTGACATACGGAAACAGTTAAATATCTACAAACCCCCAATGCTAATATGTCATTCCAGACAAGCCAAGTCCAACCACTCTATGCATAGAGTTGTTAGGTTGATCCGTCCAGGCCAGCACCATCATGAGTCACAAATGTTGTTTGGTTCGAAGGTTTTGTGTTTGGAAGGGACAAAGTGAAACGGAAAAGGGAGAGTGAAAAGGTCAATGTCAACATGCATGTTTTTAAAACAAAGAAGCAAAATCTCCTTCTATTAGTATTTCTACTTTGTACAACTAGCTCTTTCTCTTTGTTTTATCTTCATTAAACAAATAGTTCCTTCTATTTCCCACAACTTATCCAAAATTATATGTTTAACATCACTGATTTTTTTAAGGAAAAAACAAGTCAAAGAAAATAAAATCAAACATTACTATGACATATTGAACTTATTATGAGTAAATTGTGCGAAAAATTATCGACTTAACAAGTCTAATAGAGAATGAATAGAGATAAAGTATAAGATGAATATGCAACTAAAAAAATAAAGTAAGGCTGCATTAATTGGAATTCAATCACACGACACGATTCTATGAAAATTATAGCAAGCAATTATTCTTCTCGAGTAATTACTCAAACTCCACTTTAAAAGATTGATTAACGCATGGAAATAATTGGAGTCAATTATAGGCTTCAAAGCTAGAGATCAAATATTTTTTCCATAGTATTCATTATATTTTAATATTTATTTATAATATAATATTAATGCAAAGTATTCACCAATTTAATTTATTGATGATTAATCTCTGAAAGAAAATTAGATTGACCATTTTTAATAGAATCTTTTATTTTAATTATATTTTTTCATTTATAAAACTCAAATTCAAGACCTAATTGAAAGAAATTGAGTTCAATAATATACGTACAAACAATTTTTTGGTTAGTGTTAGTACTTAATGACCTTGTTAAGGGTAACAAGGCGAGAACGCGTTGAAGGAGACTGCAGTTACCATGCAAATGTTTGTTTTATCTAGTTGTGCAATATGTACTATGTCCAGTGTCAATAGCAACACTCTGACTATGCAATGAGTACATGCCTAATACATTTTGTAGGTTGAACATTTTTTGTAGTTTGACTAAGCTGAAGGCAGGATAAAATTTCAGGACTAACAGGCATAGTATGTAAATTTGATTGTTTGTTCTCATTGTCTGTTTTATATCTTCATTTCCCAGTCACGATTCAATCAAATGTTGCAAATAGTATTTTGAATTCAATTGTTGTTGTCTTGTTATGTTAAACATATACCTAAAAAATGTGGAGTCGTGCCTAATAATCACAATAGAATAAGTTTTGATAATTATATAATTATTGTGCTCATATTTCTTTATAATAATCATAACTTTGTAATAATGGACTTTTCCTTCAAAATGCACACTCACCTTTTAAAGAATCATACGCACTAAACTATTCATTTCAATTGTCTACATTTGCGACACAATATGAACTCTTGATGAATTCAGCCAATTACATACAGTGACAAATTTCCAAAGTCAAACTCCCTTTCTCATCAATCCAAACCATATAATTATAATCAGTTCCTCCTCCCTTTTACGCCTCCTTTTAAATTATATAGACAAAATAAATAACGTTTTTCCCTATAATTATATCTTTTATTTTTTAGTATCTTTTCTTTTTGTGAAACTTTTGAGTATCTTTTTAGCCTTGAGAACTTGCGACATTTACTTCATTATACTTTTGCTACTTTGCTGGCAGTATGCTTAGAATTTGCATTTGATTAGCTTGATGCAACTTTTGTAACATGTGTTGTGAAAGTACTTTGGTTTGTTATACTTCCTTCATACTAAAGTGTCATCATAACAGATAAAAACTAATAAATAAATAAATAAGAATGATAATTTTACAAAAATATCTTTATTAAATAGATGAAAGATAATAATATCAATATTAAATTTTAAAAATAAAGTAACATTTATTAGAAATATCGATAAAAAAGTAATTAATGTTATGAAAAGTCAAATGGAAACTTGTATTAGATTTGTTTTAATTCTAACAAAGCTCACTGCTTTTTTCTTTAAGTATAAATTTGCCTCTGACCGATTCACATATAAATTTTATTACTATGAAGATGATATAAAACATTTCCGCTTGATAAAGTAGACATTAACCAACACTCGGATCTTAGCTAAGATTCAAAATTTGACAAGCTCATATATAGAGGAATATGGACTTCACCTTTCATCCGACCCATGACAAGCGATGTCTTTTCTTGGTGTTTTAAGTCTACGATTAGTGTTTATAAAGAAAAAAAAAATTGGAAATCATGAATGCTTGGGGTGTTAACTCATTTGGAAGCTTGAAGGACATTCTGGCAGTCACGCAAACTTCACCTTCGTATTTCAATCATGAAAATCAAGTTCAAGCGCGTTGTTTATAACCATAAATATCAAGACTGAGCCAAGGGGATCTGAAAAAACTTCCACTCTCGAGGACACTTGTTTTTCCAACCTCATACCTAATCCTTGACTCAATCATGCGACCATGGAAAACGAGGTAAAAGCGAAATGTTTGGAAATGATAGCACTTGCCAATGTGGTGAGATAACGGTGTGAATAGCTTTAAAAGGGTAAAAGTGGGCAAGTGGCGATGATGGACAATCACTTTTAGAGTCACCTTTTGGTATAAAAAAAATGCAATGATTTATCATTGTTGAAAGGCACATGGAATTCGTTCTCCTTGTATCTACATTTTAGTTGAAATCTTAACCTAGATCAACTATTAGTTTTTTATAATAAAAATCTACCCTAGATATAATAACTACTTAGCTAAGGACAACGGCATTTATGGTCGAACTCCTTGTAGCATAGTTGAAATTGCAGTCCACGATTTATTGGCAATTGGGAAATGTCAACTCAATATGTTCAAGGTCAAGTATTTAACTGACAATGTGATGGCATTTCAATTTTCAATGCTATCTGTCCAGAATTCTTGACACTAATTGAATGCGACTAACATGTCGCATACCCCTACTTTTTATTAAACACACATTTGACCTTTTCCAAAGAAAATTGAGCAATTTACACCAGACACGACTAACAATCAAAGGGGACATTAAATACAAGTATACAACTAATGTATAGATACTCGTAAGATTACATAAATACAACTACTGTATAGTTTACACAACACTCTGAATCTGATTTTTCCCGTGCTATCTACATGGAACGAGAGCACATACTCAGAAATGCACGGGACAAGCCTTTTTGTACTCAATCTCATTATTTTCCTGTCCTGGTTTTGCAAATAGAAACACATTCACATGTACCTGCGCATATTGCTTCATGGAAATTATTAAGCCTTCAACGTAAACAGAAACATGCAAATTTGTTTGTGTGTGGAGAGAGAGAGAGGACACGAGGAAGAGGAAGAACTATGAAATTACAAGAGCATTTACAATGAATTGGCAGCTACAATTACAATTGCACCCCAATGGGTGCAGCGGATTTAAAGGAAAAATGCACAAAATTGGAATTACAAGGGTCAAATTCATTTGCACCCTCAAGTTATTCTGTTTCAATTCTCGTTAATTTACAACTATTTCAAGTATTGTAGTAAGTTTGGGTTTTCTATATCTTCTCAAAAGCAAAGAAGAGCATACGACGCTTACAGACGACAGAGCCATGCATGCACCAGCAACCCATGGTGGCAGCTTGATCCCCAACCAAGGAAAGAAAACCCCGGCAGCAACTGGTATAGCAACAACATTGTAAGCCATCGCAAATACATAATTCAATCGAATACGGAAAAAGGTCTTTTTGGAAAGATCAATGGCGGTGATCACATCTTCCAAGTTATCTCTCATCAGCACATAGTTAGCAGCTTCTATTGCAACATCTGTCCCAGCCCCAATTGCCATACCAACATCTGCAGCAGCTAATGCTGGAGAGTCATTGATGCCATCACCCACCATTGCAACTATACTTCCATCCTTTTGGAATGAACGAACAACATCAGCCTTTCCTGCAGGCATAACTTCTGCCCTAACATCTTGAATGCCAACCTGTCACAGCACATTTTTTTAGCAAGTTGTGATAATAACAACAATTTCTACCCAAAAGGTTATATGTCATAAAGAAGGGACACATACGCCATTATGATTTACAATAGAGGGCTGAAGAATCAGATATTTACAGTAACAAATTTAAAACTGTTTCAATTCTTTCAATATTTTTTTTTAGTAAATTCATTTCTTTCAAATATTACTATTGCATTTGCAAATAAGAAAAACAACGGCCTGCTCCAAAACAAGAGGCCAGATAATAGGTTAAATCATACTTTTCCTTCATTCAATGATTACAACATTTCCTGTCTACGGTTCAATTTAACTGTCATACTATACACTACAAAACCACTATTTACCATTGCAAAGATGTTGGTTTCTTCTCAAGTAGAAGTCCAAATTTTAAATGCATCAACTAAGAAATCACACTCAAAGTTATCACAACAGCAAACTTTCAAATCAAAAGGGAATATTATACATATACAAACCTCTTTGGCTACAGCTCGAGCTGTTCTCCAGTTATCTCCTGTAACCATAACAGGTATGACTCCCATTTTCTGTAGGCCCTCTATAACAACAGCAGCTTCTCTCTTTAGTGGGTCTGCAATCCCTAAGACTCCAATTAATATATCATTATATGCTACTAGTATTCCTGTCTTTGCACTTTCTTCAAGCTCTACAACAAAATTTTCGACTTCTGAAGAAATATTTATGCCATTTTCCTCCAGCAGCTTCCGGTTACCAACCTGTTTAGGATATGCTGCCTCAAGTAAGCAACTCTCTGGAAAATAGTTCTTAAACAGAATAAGTAGTATCACAATAACCAAAAGACATTACCACAATACGCCTCCCATCTATAAAGCACTGGATGCCCCTTCCTGGAAGAGCAGAGAAGTCTGAGACATCATACAGCCACCCTGACTTGTAGTCCTCAGAAGCACTCTTGGTATTACTGGTAGGAGAAGACTCATCAAAGAAATGAAAATGGCGTGCGTATTGCAATATTGCTTTTGCCAGTGGGTGTTCACTGCTAGCCTGAATTAAAACAGAAGAAGAATTAAAATTTGAAACAAATGATTCCTCTAATAGACATCATAAAATATGGAAGGGTGAAATTTTCTGACAAATAAATAGGCAAAGATGATATAGATCTCAGCTACTATTCTTCTTAATCTAATTTCAGAATGCCAGTACTATGGGGAAGTTGAGCTGTCTGTGTTGAGGAGGGGGAAAGAAATGCAGAAAAATATTACGCTCTTATAAGTCCTTTATAATTGGATCTAGGCTTGTGACAATACCATAAACAGAGAACAAGAATCAAAGAAAGTAATCATCATCAAGAAATTGAGAGTCACCTCAGCAGAAGCCACCAATGTAAGAAAATCTCCACGGTCCATTCCTCCAAACACTTTAGCAGCAGTAACAGTGGCTTTTGCCTGAGTTAGAGTGCCTGTTTTATCAAATATGACGTATTTCACCATCTGAGCCCTTTCCAAGGAGTCTCCTCCTTTAATTAACACACCATTGTTGGCCCCAACCCCTGTTGCCACCATGACAGCAGTTGGTGTTGCCAAACCAAGTGCACATGGACATGCAATCACCACAACAGATATTGAAAACATAAGGGCAAAAACAAAGTGATTTCCATTTTTTGGCAGCCATTCATCTGGGTATGCTCCAAGAGCCCCAGCTACATACCTACAATTTTAGACAGAAGTAGTGATAAGCATTCCGATTACACATCAGAAACCAGCTTTTGTCAATATGCAAAACTAGTCAAGCTAATCTTACCAACACAATAGTGTCAATAATGCCAACACCACAACTGTAGGAACAAATATGCTTGCAACCTGCAAGCCAAAAGAATGGTACCTGAGTTCATATCTAATATTTAGTCATTGGTAGGTCAATCAATAACAAGACTATAAAGTCAAACGTAGTGACTACTGTAAAAGAATTATGAGCAAGGACCAATCAATTATGAATAGAGCCTAAAACCAAAATAAATGAATTCATTAAGCATCTAATTTTATGAATAATTTCACAGAAGGAGCCTTGGTGATCAGAGGTGAGGCATCAAAATCCTAATATGTAAAAATGCTTACACAGTTACACTATCAAATTAACATCTGCAGAGCATAGAAGTCACACAAGAGCATGAGAAGAATACTTACATAATCAGCAAACTTTTGAATGGGAGCTTTGGACATCTGGGCTGTCTCCACCAAACTAATTATCTGACTCAAAACTGTATCAGATCCTACTTTGGTAGCTTGAACGTGAAGGACGCCATGCAAATTGATTGTACCTCCAATAACAGATGCATTGACCTCCTTTGAAACAGGTATAGATTCACCAGTCACCATACTCTCATTTACATAACTTGAGCCCCAAGTAACAGTACCATCAGCAGGAATCTTTGTACCAGGAAGAACTTTTAATGTGTCACCAGGTTGAACGAGCAAGGAATCTATTTCCCTTTCTTCAACAGTTCTACCACCTAGAAAACAAAACAATTATTGGCAAGCTATAATTTGATGTTACAATGAAATATAGATAATATATGAAACACCCTTGATTAACAAATTTTTAGCCTAAATATTAAATAACAAAAAAGAAGCCATTTCACTTTCATTTTCTCTTTAAGAAAACAAAGCACATCAAGTTAAAGTGACATGCACCTTTATCTTTGACAATCAATAAAGCTGTTGCAGGAGTAAGTTCCACTAGCTTCTTAATGGCATCAGAGGTCTTTCCCTTGGCAAGGCACTCCAAATACTTGCCCAACAATACAAATGTTATAAGCATAGCACTTGTTTCAAAGTATGTTGGAGACCAAAATCCTGTAAGGGCACCATACAGAAGAGCACAAACAGAATAAACATAAGAGGCTGTAGTTCCCAAAGCAACCAGGACATCCATGTTTGTTGAACCATTTCTAAGAGCTCTTCCAGCTGCTATATAGAAGCGTTTCCCAATCACAAATTGAATGACACTCACCAATGCCCAATTCAGCCAATCACCCATGAGAAAAGGCCCACATCTCCAAAGTAATAAAGAGTAAACCAATGGTATATGAGGACAAATCACCCCCATGAAGAAGAGAGGAATCTGCACATCAAGCAAAAATCAGTACAAAAGAACAAAAACATTGAACCAAGACCCTAAACAAAAAACAAGTGCTGTTAACCCAGACTCACAAACATTAAACATGATTCATTTCAGCAACAATATCAAGTCTCATTTTACTTCAGTTACATATTCCTACGAAGAGAAAAAGGATGACATGATGACAAAATCCACTTACTTTCGATGAAATTCCTGTACAGACTAATACAACCCCTACAAATCATGAAGTATGGTATTTTAACAAACCATTTCAAATACCTATAAAGACCACCATCAAACCCACTAAGGTCAGACTAGAGGTGGGGGATTGAAACAGTTTGCATAAAGTCCTAGGTTCAAATCTCATTACAACAAATTGTAAACCAAAAAAGGACCACCATGAAACCAAAAGGAAAACAAGTAAAGAAACAAAATAAACTACAACGAAACCAAACCAGGAAAACACAAACATTACTAAAGAAGCATAACTGAAATAAAAAGAGATACTCACACTGAGAAACAAGCTGGAAATAAAAAGGCGAAACATAGTAGAGCTTTCTGAACCATCTTTAGAAGCCATCCTAGTGTAAGGATTCCTAACATGCAATTTGAACTTGCCATTACTCCCCAACTGGATCCCATCAACCAACGACCTCGAGCTAATAACTTCAGGGTCAAACACCACATCAAGCTCGCTCACCGCCGTGTCGAACCGAAACTGCCTCACTCCTTTGGTGCCACTCAGCATCGCTTCCAGAACCTGAGCATCACCAAGAGAGTACACGCCACTCACCCCTAACACAATCTGGTCCTGCCCGTTGCTCTGCACAAACGTGCCCTCGAAACCCGCGTCTTCAATCGCAGCCACAATATCGTCCTTGCTTATCACGTGGGGATCATACTCAACCTCGCCCAACGAAGTGGCCAGCGCCACCACCGCTCTTTTCACTCCGTTGAGGTTCCTCAGAATGCCTTCAACGGAATTCACACACGCCGCACACGTCATCCCGCCGATGGTGAACTGCCCCACCATGGAGGCGGTGGCTCCGCCGTGAGCCACCGCGCCGGAGTCCGGTAAGATCTCGGCCTCGAAACCTGCGTCTTCAATCGCATTCTTGATATCCTCATCCTACAGTTAATTAGAATTATTAAAATCAGTAACTAACTAATATAACAAAACACTTCCAAAAATAGAACGAAGAAGAATCGCGAAAGGCGAAAATGGAGACTAATTAATTACCTTGACGAGGCTGGGGACGAAAACGATGTCGGCTTTGTTTTGAAGAAGAGCGACGGAGGCTTCGATGACGCCGTGAACGGACCGGAGAGCCGTTTCGACGGAGTTGGAGCACGCGGCGCAGGTCATACCGGTGATTCTGACATGAATCCTTTTCGTTTCATCGTGAGCGACGTCGTTTTTGTCGTAGGAGTCGAGGAGGCGAACGTCTTCGAGGTCGTCGGAATCTTCGCCGGCGCCGGGGGAAGTTAGTTGTACGTCTCCGGTGCTCGGCGCCATGAGGAGAAGAGAAGAGAATGAATAATGCGAAGGAAAAGAAAATATATATAAAGGAGGGAAAATTGAAAGAGAAGAGAATGTGGAGAGAAACGGGAAAAGTAAATGAGAAAATGATTTTTTTTCGATTTATTGGTTTTGGTGGAGAAAGCAACCTTTTAACAAAGTGGAAGGTGGAGGTGGGGCAGGTAAAGGGGTTGGATTCGGAGTTGGAGGGAGATTTTTGGGGTGGTTTTTTTCCCGTTTTGCCCTTGTACTTCTGGTGTTGGGGTTTTGTACTGCGTTTCCGCGCTGCGATGATAGGACCGTGTTTGGTTCGCCAACGCACGCATTACTTGTGTTTTCGTCAAACATCGCACATCAATTTACGTCTTCTTTTGTTGTTGAAGTTGAAGGTTCAGGCTGGCGGGTGTGCTGGTCAAACAACGCCAAAAGCTGAGTTTGGATTCCAATTGGAAAAGGTTTGGCAAGGACGTTTGATGTGGAATGGGTGATGCGAATGATAATAAAATGCTACTATTTTTTTATTATGTTATTATACGAACTACAAATATTTATTGATTTTATCAATAATGGATTTTGGTGGGTTCTTTAATTAAATACTGAATTAAATATGTAAAGGGAATATTTCACGTTGGAAAAACATTAAAGCAAGATGAGTTCAATAAATGAGAGTGTAAGCGATGCAATGCAACAGAACATGATGGAATGGATATGGCATGGCAGCTTGGGGTGTGGTACGTGGTCCACTTGCTTTTCTTTATACTTTATAGTGATTATCTTTTTTAGAATTATGTGGGGTTCCATTTTGGATTTGTTTATATCGTGACTAATGTGTTCGTTAATTATAAACCTTATGTTGGGTGCTATAGTTTTACCATCTAAAGTCTCAAATAAAGAATGAAAAAGAGGACTTTCTATCGTTGAATTGCTTTTGAATAACAAGATATGAGCTTGTTTTAATTATTTAAAGCTTGTTCATGCGGGTTTGGCACATCTAATACAAACTGAATTCTACTTTGTTATATTCAAAAGTATTAATATTTAGATTTTTTTCATTTGAAAGAAAGAACAAACAAAGATCACCATAAACTATCTGGTATATAGTATATCCATTCTTTAAGAGGTGGTATCTTTAACATATAATTTAAATATATATTCTAAATTATGTTATGAGTCCATATATGAGATATATGATGCTTGATATTAAATAATTTTGTATATTTTATCATTTGTTTAACATTTATAGACTCCTTTTTTAAAACTAAAAAACATTTTAATCTAAATTAAAATAAATTGGATTGGATTTGTTTTAAAATTAGACCAATAAATGACCAAATAGCAAAATCGAAGTGGTTCGATTGAAATCTTTTTTCCTGATAAAACTAACTCAATCCAATTTGTGGACATTGTTGTGAGTTTTACTGATTAGTTTGTACATTGTTGACACTTTGTCCAACTCTGTTGGCACATTATTTAAGCATTCTAAAAGGCTTGTTCAATTTTAAGAGAACCTATAAGGTTGAATATCTGCGACAAACCTTTTAAAAATATGAAACTTTAGTCAAGCCAAAATTGAAAATTGTGTTTTAAACGGGTTGATTCATTAGAATTATATCCATTATGAATGATGCGCCTAAAAAACTATTTTTTAACTACATATACACACATTACTGTTATATTTTGTTCTGGGAAGAAAATGAAAGGAAAAAAAGGGAGAGAAAAGGAATGGAAAGTAAAATGATTTTGTGAGTTGTTTAATGGGAAAGGAAGTTAAGTATGCTTGTAAAATGACATAAATATCTCTAATAAAAAAGTATACATAAGTAAGAATATTTCAGCCATTTAATATAAAAATTCTCTTCTCTCATTTTTTTTCTCATTTTAGAAAGAATACAAAATATGTGAGTTTCACTTACTTTTTATATAAGCATAACTTTATTATCATGTGTAATTTTCTAGTGTTTAACATATAAAAAATTACATTATAAGATTTTAGATAACATATTTTTCACATTTATTATATTCTAGCTATAATTTTTATGAGAAAGTTCATAAAACTTACTCAGATTCATAATGCAATTTTCTATCGTGAACTTATTGTTCCTCTTGAATTCTCTACCCACTTTAATGGTGTTCTAATCTTTTTGGTGGTACCAAGCCCTCTAACAGTTTTGGTTTTGGTTTTTCTTTTTCTATTTTTTTTGTGGTTTTATTTGAAGTGTATCTCGAACAACAAAATAGAAATTATATCAAGTTACTTGTGCTCATTTTGCTTAAAATCAACTCCTTTCTATAACTTATTGTAACCCTATTTAAAATTTCTCTTCTTAAGTTAAAAACTATCCTCTCTTTTTTTTGAAGGGACGATGTTTTATTCAGAAGAAAGCACCCACAGCCACAGGTCGCAGACAGTATATCATCAGGTACAATGGGCAATGATTGGGGAGGGATTAAGCCTCCTTAACATAAAAAGTCAAATGAGCTAGTTTATCCATAGCTTAATTTGTTTGCTAATCGATTAACAAAACAGTAAGAAAAAGATAATTATTTTAACAATTTAAAGACAACTCTCAATGACTTTAATATAATTTTAAGCCTAACAACAATTACATTAGAGATCTTTTCATTAAAATCATTTTATAATTACATGAGACACTCTTAGATTAAAATAATCTAACATTTTATTCCTTTATCTTCACTTATCAACTAACCAAACAAGAAAAGAGATGGTTTATTATCGTTTCTTCCTCTTTCATTCTTCTTCTTCCACTTTCTTGTGTACAAAACCTAACTTGCACGAGACTAAGATATGGTAGAGACAAACAAAAATCAGAAATTACTCTATCTAATTGCCACTATCACAACGAATAAAGAGAAATCCTAATATGAAAGTAGATCACGCAAGCTTATTTTATGCACACGTGTACATATGCAATTGCTCTGTCTCTTTCAATAATAATAAAGTTATACTTTTAACTACTTAGTTTATTTACAGCCTTAATCCATGTCTTTCATTCAAGAACAAGAAAACAAGAATCTTAATTCGGTTACATTACCCCATACCTTGTTGCTTACAGTTTGGTCCAAAGCTAAATCTTCTTCTATTAGAACAAAGTGTTTTGGCAAGCTTCTATAAATTGGTCCAAAGACATTTTTATTACATACTTTATTTTTTGTGTCACACATCCTCACTGCTATTTAACATTTATTTTAATATATTCTATAAAAAAAATCTAAATTTTCTTTTATGTTTTCTTTTCATATTGTTTTTTTAACATTAACATTTTATGTTTTTAAAGTTTATATTAAATTTTTTAATCTTGAATTTTAATCATATATATATATATATATATGAAAAAAATAACTTACTTTATTTAGTCTGGAAAACTCTTATCATTACCTTGTAAACAAATTTTTAATCTTTTTATGTCAATGTTCCTCGTCTCATTTAGTGAGTGCATGATTACGTGATTGTTGTTGAAAGTAAACAATCACGAATGGGTTAATAAACTTCCAAATTTTGGTCCCGAGGGAAAAGTTGAGTGAGGAAAATTAAGAGGAAAAGCAAAAGCCATTTTTATTGTACGTGGCAATTTTTGTTGGAACGATGACATTTTTCTCCACTAGCCCTTATCATAAAAATAGTAGTATGAAGATAGACGCTCCACTAATCTAAATGAAAACTACTACTTACATTAGAAAGGAAAGATAAATTAAAGGGGAACATTAGAATACCTTATCTTCCACCAAAAACAGTGTGCCATGTGGCACATCATCAGATGTGGTATCCACAAAAACAGCTTTTTCTTACGCTCACATTTGCATGCCATAACCCAATTACAGATTTTCTTGATTTTTTTTTAAGCATAGAATACAATGTGCAAAGACTCCAATAGGAGAGAACTGAATGATCGAGTGGATAATTCAACCATTAACGGACATTCGCATCCACACACTAACGGTCTTCTCGCTTAGAAAAGAGAGTGAGATAAAGAAATTTGAGTAGAAGTGTATGATTTTTTTCCTTTTATTTAGTCGTATAAAATGCTAGTAATATACTTGTTAACGAACTTTTTTTTATAACAAATACGCTCTTATTATTTTTAATTAATTTATTATTATCTCCTTCCCGTAACTTTTATTATTTTAGCTTTTTATTCTTTCTCAAAACATTTAATATTTTAGAATTTCAAAGTTTAATTAATACATCTTTCTCAAATATATCCTTATTTAATACTATTTCCGGTCTTATATATAAGCAACAAATTATATTTTTTTTCGATCTTAATTATAAGTAACAATGTTTAATTTTTAAACTTATTCAGAGTTTAATATCTTTTATACTCTTAATTTATTGTTAATTCTATTTACTAGACATTCACTCATTGAAGTATAAATTTTAATATTAAATAAGACTATTACTTACAACCTTTAAACTTAAGGTCACTTTTAGAATAAAATTTAAATTTATGATAGTATATTAAATATGAAGGATAAGAAGAGTAAAGACATTACCCAAGTTAGATGTATCAAGGATGAAAATCAAAGACTTTTGGTAAGGGATGAAGATGTAAGTGAAAAATGACTAAACTACTTTAACAAACTTTTTAATGGGAATGACGACAAGAGTGAACTGGATGTGAAGGATGTTTTTTATGATCTGAATAGAAGATTTGTACACAGAATTGATACACATGAAGTTAAGGAGGCTTTAAAGAGGATGAAGAATAATAAAGCTCTGGGACCTGATGACGTCCCTATTGAAGTGTGGAAGAGCTTGGGAGATGTAACAATAAAATGGTTGACTAATATTTTTAATAGAATTCTTCAAACAAATAAGATGTCTGATGTTTGGAGGAAAAATATGATTGTGCCTATTTACAAAAACAAGGGAGATATCCAAAATTGTTCAAACTATAGAGGCATCAAGCTTATGAGTCATACTATGAAGTTGTCGGAGAGTGTTATCGAACATCGCCTAAGGAGGGAGACCAAGGTGTCAGTAAATCAATTTGGATTTATGTCAGGAAGATGTACCATGAAAGTTATTTTCTTGATGAGACAATTAATGGAAAAATATAGGAAAAAGAAGAAAGACTTACATATAATATTCATAGATCTTGAGAAAGCATATGATAGAGTCCCAAGAGAAGTCTTGTGGTGGACTCTTGAAAAGAAAAAGATAGCATTAAAGTATGTTAACGCTATCAAGGATATGTATGATGGGGCTACAACATGTGTGAAAGCCTGTAATGGAACATCAAGGTATTTCCTTATCACGATATGTGTCCACCAAGGTTCAGCTCTTAGTTCTTATCTCTTTGCCTTAGTGATGGATGAACTAACAAAAAATATTCAAGAGGAAGTGTTGTGGTGTATGCTTTTTGCAGATGATATCGTGCTTATTGATGAGACCAAAGATGGTGTTAATAGGAAATTGGAACTGTGGAGAAACACTTTGAAGTCTAAATGATTCACGATAAGCAAGAGCAAGACGGAATATATGAAGTGCGATTTTTCGTGAGGAAGATATGGTGATCAATACATGGTGCATCTACTTGGTCAAGAGGTATCCAAGAAAGATGTTTTTAGATACTTGGGATTAATGTTGCAAAAAGGTGGTGAGATTGATGAAGATGTAAATCATAGAATTAGAGTAAGGTGGATGAAATGGCGGAGTGCATTGGGATTTTTGTGTGTCCGCAAAATTCCCCTTAAACTAAAAGGAAATTTCTATAGAACAACTGTAAGACCGACAATGTTATATGGAGTAGAATGCTGGCTAGTACAAAGACAACATGAGCATAAAATAGGGATATCAGAAATGAGGATATTAAGGTGAGTGTGTAGATATACGAATACGAATATGAATAAGATAAGAGATGAGGATATTCGACGAAAAGTATCATTGGTACCAGTATGTGAAAAAATGAGAGAGCATAGATTGAGGTGGTTTGGGCATGTTATGAGACGACCACTGGATGCTCCCGTAAGAACAATAGTTTGTTACCAAGAACTCGATACAAAGAGAGGTAGATGTCGACCGAAACTTACCTGGGGAAAGGTAGTAAAAAAAGACCTAATATAGTGAGATATAGATTGGCGGACGGTATGTTTTAGAACGGAGTGGAGGAAAGTTATAAACTTAGTAGAGGGTTAAACTCATTAGTAGTTCTATGTTCCAATTATTTTCTTTATCTTAGTTCTTTTCCTCTTTCTTTTATCCCTTCTTTTATTTTATTTTAACTTATTTTTTCTCTCTTTTGTTTTATCTTCGATTTATCATTGAGTTCATCTACCACCAACCCCAATTAACTTGGGTTAAATGTATTATTGACATTGATGTTAATATTAAATATGACTACCATTTTTTATTTTATTTTGATGATTTATATTATGTTATATATAGAACTTGAGGTAGTATAAACTAAAAGTGGTACAAGCATCAAATATCAAGGTATAAAATTAGGACATTAGCTAAATGTAACAATTTTTAGTTTCATTAAATATTTTTTAATCTATGTCCAATAGCCTTAAACATTAAAAGATATGAGATGAAAGTAGTAAAAAATTCAAATTAATTTTTTAACAAGTCTCGTTTTAGTTTAATGCGAGAAGTAGTTTTTTGTATGTAATTGTTACACACTGAAGTTTAAATTTATGACCATATGCATTCTGTCTCAAACCCCTCATCACTAGATCAACCAACCCTACTGAATTAAGTAAGTAACAATTAGTTAGTACATTTTTTGTTTGCAGTTAAAAATATTGTAACACGCGTTTCAATATAAATTCAGGGGATAGAAACAAAATTAGCGAAGGCTTGTGTAACTGTTGCAAACTTATGTTATTAGCAAAAGGAGGTTAGCAAAAGCATCTACAACATTCTTTTTGCCTTTAGTTTTCGCTGGTCCATTAGAGTTTATCTCAAAGTTCATACACAACAAATTGGATGGTAAACAAAATATGCATGGATATGTTGGTAAAATTGCTTTTGGCTCAAACATAATTTTTCAACAAATTTTCAAACACGCTCTTAATGTGTCATACGGTCCCATCTATTGATCAAATTGACTTGCATTTTGAAACTTCTTGCCAAATAAAATGTTGCAACTTTGACAGATTACACAAGGCTAGGGACTAATCCAAGGGAGTATATGAGAAAAAAAATACAAATATTAAAATTAAAAAATATTAACAAAGAAAATTACATAAGAAAAATAAGTTTTAAGTTAATATTTGTTTAATTTTTTAATAGTATATCATATCTTTAATTTTATCCACAAAATTAATATTAAAATATTTTTAAAAATGATTTATTATAAAAATATTTAAATAATTATGTAAAAGAAAAACCCGATCCTTTGATATATTTTTGGATCTGGTTCCTGCACAAGACCAACTAATTAATGTGCGGAACTGTCAAACAAATTTGCTTTATCAATTTTTTTCATTGTTGTTTATGGCATTCGTTGAAACTTCGAAGCACATTAATTGTGTTTTTTGGTAGAATTTCTAGTTGTTTTTTTGGTAGAGAAAACACATTAATTGTATGTTTGGACAAATGAAACAAAACAGCAATAAAAAAAAATACGAGTAATGATATTTTTTATTTGATTGAAGAACAAGTATAAAAACAGAATGAAAACAAAGATTAACTTCAAAATATTTTTTTTATTTTTTCCTTTCTATTTAAATTTAAAATTTTCCTTTTTTATTTTCTGTCTATCATACAAAATAAAATATTTGTTGGTTCTTAGAACATCTTTAATGGTAGATTTTAAATTGGGATCTTAGATCACTTTTTAGTAGACCCCATAGTGCCAAGTAGAATTTAAGATCTCTCAAGATCCCTTCCATTTTATTCTTTAGTGGTAGATCTCATTTTGAAATCTTAAGGAGAGAGAAAAAGGGAAAAAATTTATTGTTTTTTGAACAATGTGCAGATCTTAAGGGTTCTTCTACAAAAACTTATTCTCCATGTTGGAGATCTTTTTACCTCCTTTAGTGGGAGATCTAGTGAATACCAGATCTTAAGCTCAAGATCCTTACTCAAGATCTTGCATTAAAGTTGCTCTTAATATAATAATAAGAACTTAGTTTTATACAATTTTAGTATATATCAATTATACTGTCAATTAATTAAAAAAACTGTCATTAATATAATTTTTAAAATAGTTATTATAAATAAAATTATTGTACATGATATTTTTTTAGATGGCAAAGGAAAAATGTACATGATATTTTATAATCAGATGACAATATGAATATTTATATTTACTTATACAATAATTACTTAAACGATGACCCCTAAAAGAACAACAATCAATACAAATATGAAAAATAAAGTCAAAGTTGAGTATGGAAATGTGGAACCAAGAAATGAATGCATTCAACACGGCAAATTTGTGATGAGCCTTTGGTTCTCCACATCAAATTGTACATACAAATTCTCAAATTGTTCGAGGGTGACAGAGTAATTTCGGTTCAGACTCAGGTGTAAGAAATATATTACAAAATTATTAATATATATTATAAATTGTTTCGTTTGTTGAGCTAATATGAATAAATAAAACCATTAATATATTTTTAATACATTTCCTCAAAAGATTTTCAGGAAGTTACAATTAGGTATAATGTCTGCATCCGTATATTAAATATTAAATGCTGGATTGCTTTAAAAATAAATATTCTTAAGCTTTCTACAAGTTAGTTGAAAGCATAAGTAGTTAGTTAACCGAAACCAGAAGAAGGCTAACAACTCTTTTGAAAACAATGTGGACTTTTAACTTTTAAGAAGTGATCATATATTATTATTGTCGTTGTGAAAAAGGAGGTGCTCAAAATATTGTTCGATAAATTCGTAATAGAAAGAGTTTATTGTGAATAAAAAGGAACAATGGTTGTACAAGGAATTGTATTCTTATTTCGGGTTGCCTGTTGTTAGAAAAATAATAATTATATCAAGTGAAAAGTCACATTAAAAAAATGTGATTTATGTTATAATGGTATACTTATTTTCTTTTCTTTTTCTTAAAAAAAGAGTAAGATGAACGAAGCAGTATAAGCATCATGGTGATCAATTTTTCATGACAAAATAATTACAAACTTTTCTTGTATAGTTGTGTCTCATTATGTTTTGATGTGTCATTGTTGCAGCATTAATTGAATTTAAAACAATGACCAGTTAAATCAAGCACTAATTGAACTACAGTGCTTGAACTGTGATGTTGAATTAGTATCTTAGCATATCATAAATACAATACTTATTTTATATAATTAAAATTTATAGTATAATATTTTTTAAAAATATATTTTTGTTATAATTAAAATTCGTAATAAATCAATACGTTTGAAAATATTAACTGTATTTTGAATGTGCAAGAAATAATTTAAATTGTGATATTATAATTTGAGTTAAATATATATTTCCTATACAATTTGCAACTTTTATTTTAGTCTCTTATAAATTTTGTAACTTAGTTTCTCATTAATCTAAAGTGTGAAAATTAGTTATTGTCATTAAGGGTAAATTTGTTTAAATTTTTAAAAATAATTTTAAAATTAATATTTTTTATATAAGTGCGTTTTTAAGAAGTAGATTCAATTTATTTTTTAAAACAAGTACAATTTTTTTAAGCACAAGAAAATTAGACAAGAATACTAAATAAATAAATAAATATTTATTTAATAAATAAATTTAAATAAAGTGATGCTAATTCCACTAATTTTCCAGCTCTAAAAGGTTTGATTCTTGTCGTGATTAAAAAAATACTATACTAACAAAAGCTCACATATGTGGAGTGCACTTGTTAATGTGTTTTCCATCATGCTTTTCGCATAATAATGAATATTATTATGATTTGAAAACGGAAGTGTCTTGTCCATCTACAAGAATCGTGAGAAGAATCCTGTATATAGCTGATATTTCCCTTTAATTAATGTAGTTACTCGTTAATTACACATGTAATACTTTACTTTAAAAAAAATTAGAAACATGTCTAATTGTTTCACTGAACAAGTGATGATTAGTATTGGGCGGCACTTAAGCACCCTGCCATTTTAAACTGCATAGTGTGCATAGAGTGCTTTCTGTATTAATACTGTGCATAGAGCTGTCAAAACGAAGTATCTATCTGACCTGATCCGTATTAATATAGTTGCATTTTTTTTATTTGGCATAATTTGTTGGTTCATCTAATTAGTCTAACTTGATTTTTTAAATTTAAAAATATAAAAAATAAATACTTTTGAGCCATTATATATTTAGTTGAATTTGGGTCTATTATTTTTTGTCTGACTTGACCCATTAATTCGACCTAAATTGATCATTAAAGTCACTTTAAAAAAACATGTCATTAGAATAAATTTTTTATATAAAAAGATGAACATTTGTTTTAGAAGAATTTGAAATTATTGATTAAGATGACATGATTTTGCTTTGCACCAAATGACTCAAGGATTAAACTCATACTAAAATTGAAATTAAGTTTAGCAAAAGGAATTTAACAAGACTCCCAAAAAAAAAACCAATTTTTGTGATTATTTTCTTCTTCTTACTGCATTACATGTTAGACCATCTTCAATGGAAGATACTTGATGAATTTCTTAGGATAATTTTTTTTTTCTTGTTGTTGGACCAGTTTAGTTGACAATGTGGGTTTCTTAAGTTTCAAACTTGAGTACTTTGTATAAATAATCTATTTCCAAAGTTTCTTAAGAATAAAAAATAATTTAATATGCTATAAGATACTCAAAGCTACTAGCCATTTCCAAAATTGCACATTTGTTATTTATTATAGAAACAAAGTGGAGGTAATTACTTAATGCAGTCTATTTGCTTCATGCACATTCAAAATTTATATAATCTCCTTTTTACCATTATTCTTCCACTTCCTTCCTATCTCCGATCTCCTTAAACCTTCCTTGAGCTGCCATCACCCCTCCTTAAACCTTCCTTGAGCCGCCATTACCCTTGTACCAATTCGTCCAAACACAACATTGTCACCACATTGCGCCATTACCTCCCTACCCAGTACCCACCATTTATGCACGACCACCACCATTCACCCCTTCTTCCCTCCATTTCACAACACCACCTCCACCCCCAAATCCGTGCATGCGTCACCCAACAATAACACCATAAGCTTCACACTGTAGTCACCTTTGCACCACCCAGATTTGAACATGTGACTACCGCCACCTCCCTCTAACACACGAGCCCCTTACACACTAGATCTGTGTGTCACATGCGCACGACTTCACCCTGCCACCTCCGCACAACTGCACCACTATAATATAGTTACGGATTGAAAATGTATTACATATTTCTAATTCCATAATAGACAACACTTTGTGCTTGAGTAGTGCCACTGTCCCTTGGAAATCATCATCGTGACTTGATTAGAGCCGCCATCGTCCTAGTCAAGAGGAACCACACAAGTTTCTTCCACAGTAAAAGAGAAAGATGGAGAGAAGAGAGTGAATAAGATGAAAAGGGTAAGATGGGGATTTTATATATTTTGGTGTTGCACGAAACAAAAAATGGGACGCGTTAAGTAATTACCCAAAGTGAATAAATCCAAAGAAAAAATGCTGGCCCATTGTATACTAACTTGATATAAAAACTGAAGGCTCTTGCTTCCTACACCAGCCGTTTTTCCAATACACCCAGCATGAACAGTGAAGTTCCAATTTTGCCCTCTGTGTAATCCGTAAAGATTCTCCGTAAAGGTTCTTACGGATTCGTAATCC
>CM023945.1:27474581-27505874 GCA_013407115.1 Glycine latifolia
GACACCTACCTGGGCCATTATTTTGAAAACCATTTTAAAAAAAATTTAATTCGTACGGATTCACCTTACGGATTACGAATCCGTAAGGTTCATACGGATTGCGAATCCGTAAGAGGTTTACAGATTACGAATCCGTAAGAGACTTTATGAATACGGATTGTGAATCCGTAAGAGGTTTACAGATTATGAATCCGTAAGAACCTTTACGGAGAATCTTTACGGATTACACAGAGGGCAAAATTGGAACTTCACTGTTCATGCTGGGTGTATTGGAAAAACGGCTGGTGTAGGAAGCAAGAGCCAAAACTGAAATGGATTTAACAATGGGCCTAAACCCAGAAGCCGGGAAAAAATCCTATCGGTCTTGTGTGGATATAAAAATTGAAGTTAGGGTTTCGTTGTGTACCTGTGGAGCAATAGCAGCAGAACAGAGAGAGCAAAACCCTAGAGCATCCATCACCAGCCGAGGAAGAAGATGGTGAAGTTCCTGAAACCTAACAAGGCCGTGATCGTCCTGCAGGGCCGCTACGCCGGGCGCAAGGCGGTGATCGTGAGGACCTTCGACGAGGGAACCAGGGAGCGCCCCTACGGTCATTGCCTCGTCGCCGGAATCAAGAAGTACCCAAGCAAGGTCATCAAGAAGGACTCCGCGAAGAAGACCGCGAAGAAATCTAGGGTTAAGGCCTTCGTGAAGCTCGTGAACTACCAGCACCTCATGCCCACGCGCTACACGCTCGACGTTGATCTAAAGGACGCTGTTACCCCCGACGTTCTCGCCACCAAGGACAAGAAGGTTACTGCTCTCAAGGAGACTAAGAAGCGCCTTGAGGAGAGGTTCAAGACTGGCAAGAATAGGTGGTTCTTCACCAAACTCAGATTCTGATCTCGAATGCCTGAGGTTTTATTTATTAGGGTTTTTGGAATGTTGCCTTTTATTATGTTGTAATGGTGTTTTCAAATCTTATCAAAACTATTATTCTGCTCTTAGATTTGTTATCGTCGTCGTCTTTTGTTAATTAATATTTTTGCCTTATTTTAATTTACGGGGGAAATGAATGCGAGCATGTTTTGATACCGAGTCATTCGCTTAAAATGTGTCAATTCGGATATTAAAATTTCTGGTTTGTTTGATGAGCACCGTTTGTTTTAATTGCGTTTGTAGCCCCGATATCTTTTTTAAGTTTCTTCAATTGTTCACAATTTTTCACCGTATTAAAGGTCGTGGCAAAAGTTTCTGAAATGAATCACCAAATTCAATTCATAGGTTGATATGAATCAGCTAATATTCAGTGGGCATTGTCGATATGCTCATGATGCTGCAAGTGCTGTTGACACGGAATTCCCGTTTTCTTTTTTATCTATCTAAACTAGTGTACTTTTTAGTGCCTCTGCAGCTCAATATTTTGATTATTTTCAATGAAAAATGTATGGTATTATTTTTATCCCCAGTAACTTTTAACTAAGAATTTTCAAGTTTTGTATTTTTGCAATACATTTCTTGTCATAAATATCCAATGCCCTACACAACATTTCTGGAATTTTAAAAAATACAATACAATAAATGAATACTGTAACAATTTTCAACACTTAAAACATAGAGACCTGTAATATGCCGCCCAGAAATTTATTAGTATTAGCCAAAATTTAATTTAATAATGTAATATGCCCGCCCAGAAAATCTAGTGAAGAAGCAGAACCATCTAATAGTAAATTTGCAGGTTTGAACGTGTGATCTACTATTGATCTGTCCATCTCTCCCCTTGAGGTATATTATAGCCATAGTAATTCAAATCGGTGGATATTGACTTAATTTAATTTGATATATAATAAAAATTCAAAATTATATTATCTATTATATATAAGTATATAACTAACATTATTTGAACAAGAAAAATTTATTCATATTTCAAAATTTAAAATAATAATTGATAATAATCTAAAATTTAATTTTTTATTTAAAAAATCCAAAATTTTAATTCTTTTTTAACAAATAAAAAATAAAATCTAATCATGTTTAACCGGTTCAATCGAAATCTGATGATTTATTCAATCGAGTTTAACCATGTCTAACCGATTCAATCAGAATCTGGTAACCTATTCAATCGGATTTGGTTACATCAATTACATGATCGATCCAATAATAAAATTGATCCAATTAAATCTTCGGATTCAACGACCTTGATTATAACCTTATTATTTTGTTGACATGCATCAATACCAACAATATTAATAACAAACAATGATTTTATATCATTTGTACAAATTAGTTAATTAATCCTGTTTCAAAGACAAAAAA
The DNA here is from genome assembly GCA_013407115.1 of Glycine latifolia. Taxonomy (NCBI): domain Eukaryota; kingdom Viridiplantae; phylum Streptophyta; class Magnoliopsida; order Fabales; family Fabaceae; genus Glycine; species Glycine latifolia. The sequence continues at coordinate 27,476,878 of CM023945.1, forward strand.
ATGTCCATATAAAAGTTGAAACTCTTGCTAATTCTCTTTTTCTATTCATACAAGTTAGTGATCATGTATTTCAAGAAGGAGATGCTTGTAATTATCTTGAGCATTCATCAGAAGACTAAGAGCGAAAAAAAAGTGACCACGAAGCATTTTACCGTTGATCACGGGAAAATTAGTTTTTACTCTAGAAAACAAATTGACAAACTATCATAATAAATTTGGAAGGGTTAGACATTCCGGCGGTTGAGTTCAGTCTTACCATCATCAGCATTCAGCAGGCACTGAATCTTTCTATTAGCCCTTCTTATTTCATTTAAAAAACCATAAAAGCAATTAAATTTGGATGCTACCTCATTTCAGTTCAACTTTCAATATTGTTTCCCAGTTGGTGTTTAACAGTCACTTATGGTGCAAATTAGCAAACTACAGTATTCATGAACTCTTCATCTGATTCCAATGTGCACCTTGTATCCGGCGAAAGACAGTTCCAAATCTTTGCTTCCCCATCCTTCATGGCCTTGTTGTGAATCGTATGATGTCACTATCCCATCAATCTTGTTGGCATACCCACTTCTAACCGCTACCACTCCCAACTCATTCCCATACATAATGATGTAGAAACAAAAAGTCTATGGCTTTATGCTACATAATATGACCAAATTGATATGTTTCTACATAATAGCTACATTTTGTATGCTACAACTTTTCACTATCGTTATTCACAATTTTTCACAACATTAAAGATCTGAAAAAAGTGTAACTGAAATTTAAAATGAATCAACAAATGTAATTCATATGTTACAATATGAAACTGAACTCGGCTTCGGGACGAGGCATGGACTTGATATTGGATGTTAACTCTTCTAACATGGCATAGATTTTGTCTGTTTGTGGATGCATTTGATCTCCTGCGTAGAACTTGTGAACCTCACCTCTCACGGAAACCCAACTATATCCTGGTTCCTTTTTAATGCCTCGTTCTTTCATTGTGTCTCTCAAGTTAACCCCGTCTTTGTATAGTCCTGATTCTATGTACATGTTGGACAAAAGAACGTAGGTAGAAGGATGTTGTGGTCGAGCAGATAGAATTTTTTGAGCTGCAGTTTCTCCCAACGTGGGATTTCCGTGAATTCTACATGCTCCTAATAAGGTTTGCCAAACCATTTCGTTTGGCTCGATTGGCATCTTGTTTATGAATTCCACAGCTTCATCCAACCGGCCAACACGGCCTAGGAGATCAACAACGCATGCGTAGTGTTCCATTTCAGGTACCACACCATAGGTGACCTCCATTTGATGAAAAATTCTCAAGCCTTCCTCTACCATTCCTCCATGGCTGCAGGCAAAAAGGATGCATAGCAATGTGACAGCATTGATCTTTGTATCTGACTGTTCCATCTTTCTGAAGAGTTGAAGGGCATCTTCAGCAAGACCGTGCTGGGCGTAAGTGGATATTATGGAAGTCCATGAAACTGTGTCTGGGTTGGATATTCTTTTGAAAATCTTCTTTGCTCTAGTTAGATTGCCACATTTGGCGTACATGTCAATCAGAGCACTTTCTATGCATGTTTCAGCATCCATGTTAGCCTTGCATGTCAAACCGTGAATTTGCTGGCCGTATTCTAGTAAACAAAGACCTCCACATGCAGTGATGACACTTGAAAGAGTAAAATGATTAGGTACAAAGCCTTCATTGCGCATTTGTGAGAAGATGGCCAAGGCTTTTCCCCATTCATAATATTGGCAATATGAAGTCACCATGGTTGTCCAAGATACTACGTCTTTCTCTTCCATTCTATTAAATACGTTCTCTACAGCTTCAAGTGAGTCACATTTGGCATATGCATCAGCGAGGGCATTGGTTGCACTAATCTGCATTGCATCAAATCCACATTTCAAAGCCATCCCATGAGTCTCCCTCAAGGATTTCAGACACTTCAAAGCAGCAATTGAGTTAAACACACAACAGAATGTGAACACATCTGGTTTGATATCGTTTTGGCACATTCTTGTGAACAGTTCCAAAGCCTCTATGTGAGAACCAGCTTGTGAATAACCCGTTATCATTGCATTCCAAGGAATGTTAACTGGACAACCGGTGAACTTCGAGTTAAAAAGAACCTGTGCATCTGACATAGACCTGCACTTGCAGTACATATCAATAAGAGCTGTTCCAACCAAAGTATTGGAATCCAATCCCCAATCAGAAGCATATCTGTGAACTTGGCGACACTTGTGAAAGTCACCTAACTGCCCAACTGCCTTGGAAACACTTACAAATGTAAAATTATTAGGAGTAACCCCTACTTCAATCATGTTGATAAAACAATCAAATGCTTGTAGCTGTAAACCATTAGAGGTAAACCCGGAAATCATTGCATTCCAAGAGACAATGTTACGTTCTGGCATGGAGTTGAACACCTTAACTGAATTCTCACTCTCTCCCAACTTTGCATACATGTTGAGAAGAGAGGTACCAACAACTGTATGCATAAAAAAACCCGTGACAACAACATGGGCATGCACCATCTCACCCAACTCAACCGAATCCAACCCCACACATGACTGCAAAACAGCAGAGAAGGTGAACCCATCCGGCAACACGCCTTGGTCCAACATCATGCAAAACTGCTCCACCCCATCACGGTAGTAGCCATGTTCATTGGACGCAACAATCATGACGGTCCACGAAAACACGTTCCTTTGGGGCATTCCATCAAACACCCTAATGGCAGTTTCATAGTCATTGCATTTGGAGTACACATGAACTTGGTGATTCGAAAGCACCACCAAGTCGTGGTCACCAAAACCCGATTTTAGAACGTGCCCATGAATGCAATTTGCCTGCTTAAGAGAGCCACTTTCCTCGCACGACTTTAAGAGGTCGATGAGTGGTTGAGTATGGGACTTGGTTAATCTGCTTCCACGGTGGTCCTTTGAAAGCGTTGGAGTCTGAGGCAAGGAAACAATAATAGGTGTTGGGTGTTGTGAATGACGAAAAAGCATGGCAACTTTGTTAGGGGAAGCATGAGGTCGTTGGTGCCCGCAGTGTGAAATGGAGAACCTCATGCTGCAACTGTTTTTGACACACAATTCCTCTGTTTCTTATCTAAACCAGCGTGCTGCTCATAATATTCAGTGTTAAAAGAAAATAAATGTTACTACAATAAAAATATATTTGTTTGATCCGTACGAATGAAACTTAGGTAAGAGGTTCCAACGAATAAACTAATTAGAAATTACTTTTGTAAAAAACTAACTAACTAAAGATTACTTGAAATATAATTTTTTAAGTAATTATTTTTAACATACATAGTTTTCAATTATACGATTAGATGATGATATAACAAAGATGATGATATAACAAAATTTATATATCGTAAGTCTATTCCAATTAAATTCTTATTTTATCCCCTGCAACTGTCAAGTTTCTTTAGATTAAAAGAATTATATAGGAATATATCCCCAAAGTAAATAAAGCAATCAATAAAAAAAAGCATGTTCAATGTCGCATAGATTTGATGCAAATCAAAATGTTCAAGTCTGCAATCTTCAACTATCAAAGTTCTGTTTGTACGTATGCAAGACATTAACGATGATTGAAATAAAGACCGAGAATGCTGAAATTGTATTCATTGCATTCATTCTTTTATTCTTTTGTTTATTTTTGTAGCTTATATTGTATTAATTTGGAATATGGTTCAGTGAAAATATGTGCTATGAACATCCACTTTATTTTGCTGTAAGTGAAAAGTAAATTAATTTCTCTAGGTCATACATCTTTCACTGAGACTAGCCATGAAATCAATGCCGGTTGTAACAGTGACTACATTTGTAATATCACTAAATTTAATTAAGATAATTTTGGGTGATATTTGCGTAATTAAGCAGATTTACAAAAGTAAGGATATTTTAGTATTTATCAGAGGTAAGGTGTATTAAGTAATTGCTGAACGTTCTTTGTTACTTTTGAGCCTTGGTGTTGGTGATTTGACGAAAAGAGTAAGTTTTGAATCTGCCCATTTTCGTTCGGCGCCGCTAAACCGCCATTGGAAGCCATAGAGTGCTGGTCTACCCTCCAATTTGGTCTATTGAACTCTAAGGTTTGAAATCTCCTCCTATTTCTCCTTGATTCTTGAGGTTAGGGTTAGGGTTTGGAGTGAGATTGATGATTGTTGAGTTTTAAGAGGGTGAGACAGTTTTGAAGTATGATTTGGAGTGTGTAGAAGTTGATTTTAAGTTGAAATGGTGTTCCATGCATAAATCATGCATCCATGTTCATGACAGCCAAGAACACCTATTTGGGCAGTTCTGGTGTTTTGTCCATAGCAGGAGCTATCGGTGTCCAAATGATCTAAAATCGGTGCCATTTGAAAGCTAAGAGAGTTAGGTCTATTCTGGAATTTTCGTGATATTTTTGGAGACTCCTAGAAATTGTGGTGCAGGGTTATAACAGACTGTTATACTCTGTTTTTAGCAGATTTTTCTGCTGCAGAGGTCAATTTTGCAGAAATCATAAATCTGTCTAGGATGATCCAAATCGAGTGATTTCAGTGGCAATAGAAAGATGGGTATGTGAACTTCATGCATGTAAAATATCAAGTCATTTGGACGAGTATCCTGGTGTGGGCTGTCGTTGAAAGATGGTTGTTTGAGCTGGTATGTTGCTGTCAGCATTGTTTTAGTGTGTGACAGTTTTGGTTTTCTGTTTGCTGCAGAGGCAGGATTCATGGAATTTGATGAAACCAGTTTTGTTTAAAAGATGAGAGATATATCTTGATGCCTCTAAATTCTCGTGATTTTAGGAGCTTCCCACAAGGATTTGTGATTTTTCCAAGTGGGTGTAAAATCTGCAGAATTTTATGCAGCAGTTTATGCTTTTCCGTATGTTTTGCTAGAAATAAATGCTTTGTACGGATAGGATGGTGATTGATTTTGCTTGTGTGCCTTTGTATAGGACGTGACACTGAGGGTGTCAATGGCGTAGCCCACAGTTTTGGGATTGGACAGCAGAGCACTGCTTGCCAGGTAAGTTCGTGATTCTTGGGAGTGTTTCCCACTGCTTGAGTTCCATCACACTCCGAGGGAGTGATGGTTGCATACATGATTCATATGCATTAAATTGGATGTTACAATTTTTCTCATGATAATATGTATGCATGATTCTATGCTTTGTGTGGATGGTTATCTGTTGAATAGATCTTCTGGCCAGTTAGATAGATATGGACCTCCCTAGGAGAAGAGCGCACCTCCTAGTTTGGTTTGCTCACGTAAAGGGTGATGATGATCCCTTAAGACCAAGAGATAGGTGGTCCTGTCGTGGTTGAAGCCTATTCTCGGAGGTGTCATATACGTGCGTCCATGCGTAAGGGTAGCTCCCGATGGGATGACACGGGTGTGAGTTCCGGTCTCACACTGAGGACTGAGAGTCCTGATGCTGCTGATGATGCATCGTGGTGACGTAGTTTCGCAGTTATACATTAGAGCTAGATGATTGACTGTATACTATTATGAGGGCCGGGAGGCCAATGTTTGTGATGTCTTTGATGCTGTGTGTCATGGAAGTGAGTCAGGGTGGAGGAGATGTCTCCAAGGACCCTGAGCTTACTGAGATGTGTATCTCACCCCGTGCGGGGATTATGTTTTGCAAGAGACTCATCTGGCAGAAATGACGGTTCCCAGGGCAGAAGGCCCCAGTAGGGACAGCTGTTGCAGCACCTTGAGAGCATGGAGGCTCCTTGTTTTGTTTTATTGATGTTTTATACCCCTGTGAGGGAAGATATGTGTGTGCACACATGTCTTGGATTGTTTATATACATGCACTGTACGTTTGTATACCCTCGTGTGAGGAAGTGATCTTTGAGATCAGAACACCTGGATGCTAATTCTTTTGTATAGACACTGTGAGTGTCAGTTGATATATATGTATATTTATACACCTTTGTCTACCTCCTGATATATCTGTAGAGATATCGTTTATGCATCTGCCGTGGTTTATTTATGTTGTTTAGATTTTTGAGGCTGGATTTTGTTTATGATGAGTATTTACCGCGAATCATACATAATGAATCAAGAAATATGGTTTCGAAATCTCTTCCGTAGCTTTTTAATTAACGTAATGATGCGCTTATCTGATTAAGTAATATGTTAATACACTGGATGCATACGGGATGTTACAACATTCCAATTCTAACAACCATCACTAAACCATACCCTAATAACAAATCAAAAGTGCAAATAATGAAGGTAAGTTTTTAAAAACAGAGCAAACTAATCAATTTAAAAATTGTCAATGGAATTTCGAAAGAAAAAACTATAGTGTTACTAATGGAGCGTAAATTTGAGAATTAGGAACGAGACAATGAATACCTAACACGTTCTCCTTGGCGTCCCTTCACCATTGCAGCTGCAACTACGAAGAAGTGACACACAAAAACAGCGACGACGGCGTGCAACCCTAGAACTCAATCATTGTGGATTTGTAGGGTTTTATAGGAAAAAGCATCGAGAGACACAACAATTGGGTTTTGAGTGGTAAACAAAAATCTTGAAATTTGATGGTCTGATGAGATTCTCTTAAGTCTAACAGTACAATACGCGTTCAATGTAGATAAGATATCATGTCCTTTACTTTAAACGCTATTTTTTGCTCTTATTCTTTATAGGTCCAATGTGCGTTATTGGATTTTATCACATGTTTTTTAAAGATAAAACTAACAATGCGGCCGAAAGTTTTTATAAAAACTAGCATTAAATAAGCTAAAGCTTTTAATTAGTCTCTCCTTTACATAGATTAAAAATCCATAAAAGTATTTTGTTCGATTCATTAGATAAAAGTCTAAATTTAATTGAGAGTTGAAGCTTCAAATTCTCGTTTTTCAAAAAAATAAAAAACAATTCACTTAAACCGTAGGCTTGCAATTTAAATCAAAATTTCATTAATCAAAATTCTTCAAAATTTATTATAAACTTCCCAAGCATTTATATTTAGTAATAAGTGGTATTTTATTAAGTTTTTTTATTTAGTAATATCTGAAAAATACCAATTGTTTTTGTCCGATTAAGTTTTTTTATTTAGTTAATACTTCAAAACTTCTGATTGGGCCGGGTTTACCACTCAAAACCCAATTGTTGTGTCTCTCGATGCTTTTCCTATAAAACCCTACAAATCCACACTGATTGATTTCTAGGGTTACACGCCGTCGTCGCTGTTTTTGTGTGTTGCTTCTTCGTAGTTGCAGCTGCAATGGTGAAGGGACGCCAAGGAGAACGTGTCAGGTATTCTTTCTCTCGTTCCTAATTCTCAATTTCACGCTCCATTAGTAACACTATATTTTTTTCTTTCGAAATTTCATTGACAATTTTTAAATTGATTAGTTTGCTGTGTTTTTAAAATCTTACCTTCATTATTTGCACTTTTGATTTGTTATTAGGGTATGGTTTAGTGATGGTTGTTAGAATTGGAATGTAGTCACTGTTATAACCGGCGCTGATATCATGGCTAGTCTCAGTGAAAGATGTATGACCTAGAGAAATTAATTTACTTTTCACTTACAGCAAAATAAAGTGGTTCCGATACTGTTTTTTGTAGTTCTAGCATTTCAGATTTTAGGGTTTTAGGGAATATATTGATCTGGGTTTGGTTGATCTTATTTTATTGTTATTTATTTCTTCCTCAATGACTGTATATGCCTTGCCTTATATTTTTAGTTGAAATTAGCCTAACACTGTACTTTTTTGCCTTTGCTTCAGACTCTACGTGAGGGGTACAATCCTTGGATACAAAAGGTAAAAGCTTCTTGTTGCCCTGCTAGTTTTATTAAGATTTTGCTTTCCCATTTTTATGTTTAGTTGTTTGTAAATGAAATGTCTGGTTTGAAGATGCTTAGTTGCATTAGTTTGGAAGATGTCTGGTATGTGATAAGCTGGTGGTGTTTTTTAGGTCCAAGTCAAACCAGTATCCAAATACATCCCTGATCCAAATTGAGGGTGTGAATGCCAAAGAAGAAGTAGCATGGTATGCTGGCAAGAAAATGGCCTATATCTACAAGGCTAAGGTGAAGAAGAATGGAAGCCATTACCGCTGCATATGGGGCAAGGTTACAAGGCCTCATGGTAACAGTGGTATTGTTCGTGCAAAATTCAAGTCAAACCTTCCACCCAAATCAATGGTAATAATTTGACAGTGCTTGTTTTATTATGTTAGTTTTCTTATTGGTATTTGACTTTTGAGTTTCGATGCATTCCAGGGGGCACGAGTAAGAGTATTCATGTATCCAAGTAACATATGAGGTAATCCCTCCTTTGACTCTAATTAGTTGTTTTGTCTTTCTATTCTACGTAACATTCTTTGGAAATCCTGTGTTTTATTTCATGTGTTCTGTCTGTGGAAGTACTGCATTGTGGATCTCCAGATGTCTATATAACATACATGTTGATTATCGATCTGTTGTACATTGATGTTTGACTTGTTCACTTGTTTTTTCCTTTTATAGATTAATTAACACTCGTATCTGTTACACTGTATGCCAATTTTGCTAGTTTAATAACAGAAGTTATAAAAAAATATTTTTTACTGTTACATGTTAGCCAAGAGAAGCAACAAATAATGGTAAATGTAATATGCATCTTTGGTTTGTGTAACTGTCTATTTTATGCTTTGAGAATAAATTAGGACTTGTAAGAAACACTGTTTATTGTTTGCAATGCTACATGAAGTTTATGAGTTACACTGTTTATGATAACTGTTTCAAGTCCTCCATTGTTTGTTTGATAATGATTTTGTTGGGTGAATTTTGAAAGGAGGTCTCTGGTTTATATAGTTGTACATTTTATGATGTTATTCATTAGTTATGAAAAATGTATTCCGGCTTTAATAAAAAAAGTGAAAAGAAACTCTCCAATTTATTTTTGTGGTCAGATGCTTGTTTGTATGGTATCAAGATTTGTCCATGACCTTGATGTAACTAATTATACTTATCTTCATGGATTTTATGTACTTACCCTTATTTTACATGGAAATTTTTGTTGCAGATTCAGGTGATAAACGCTCAGTAGAATTACCAGCGGATTTGTAGGCACAAGGATTTTTGTTTCATTTTCTATAATTTTCTTGTCTGTCAACTTCTGAGAAATTTTTTTACTGTTTAGACGTTCATGGGACAGAATGGTTTTCTCAGTTATTCTGGTTATTGTCTATGAAGATTATATATTCGTTACTATGAAGTGTGGATTTGGTTACTTAGTATGTTTGCATTTTTTAACCGATTATTACATTTGAGAAAATACCCGCCCGTATCCTTCGTAGTCGTGCGTTAACTATCAGAAATAGTGGTAGTTGATAATTGTAGTATACCCTATCATCTTAAATGAATGATCAATATAAAATCGAATAGTAATTCCAGCAATGGTAGATATTCTATCTTATCAAAAGCAACGCAGATTCTGTCGTTAAATAAGTAATTTTTTTATTGTATTGTATTTTAATGGATCACTTAATTACTTTTTTGGACTCCTGTTGAGGATTGTTGAAAGGTCAATTGGGACCCCACCTTGCTGCTCATTCTGCTTTGGTTGCTTGTAGAGAGAGGGTGTATCGTGATTCAGCTGTAAATATTTTTGTTGGTACTCATTGCAAAATCCCGTGGATTTAACCAACTACATGTAGAGTCTGATTCCAAAGCAACAATACATCTCATTATGGAGGGTTGTTCTCCTATGCACCTTGCTTTCCATTTCAATGGTGGTCTTTAACTGATACTGCTAGTAAGTTGAATCATGTCCTAATAGAAGCAAACCAGCTTACTGATCTGCTAGTTAAACACAACTTATCCCTTTCAGTTGGTTGTAAGGCTTATATTATGTTTTGGTCCATTTAGTTTAGTTTACTTTTGACTTAAATATATTATTGATTCAGACAAAATGTTGTGCTCGTTTTTAGCTCTTATATGTTCTCATTTTTTGAACTTGTCCTTCTAAGTGTGAATTTATGAGATTATAAATTGAAAAAAATTAAAATCTTACAATAACCAAAATTAAAAAATACAAATTTACGGAGATTAAAAATGATTAAAATATTTTATAAAGACCAAAATTAAAAAAAATATCAATTTATAAGAAATTAAAAAAATAAACTTATAGAGACAAAAATATAAAAAAATGTCAACTTACTGAAACTAAACATATTTAAGTCTTTATTCTTTTATCCTGCAATTTTTTTTTCTCCAAAATAGTCATGTAAGCTCCAAAAGGTTTCATTTTTAGTTCTTGTTAATAAAATTCATCAAGTCACTGTCAATTTTTTGTTATTAGCACATTTCATGTTAACAGTAGTATCACATCATCATTGTAGAGGGATTAAAAATATGAAAAAATTACAAAGACAAAAGTATTTTTTTATTATATGGAGTAAAAGAAAAAAGTGACAAAATTTGCAAGCACAAACAAAATCAAGCGTTAAATATAATGTATAATTTTAATTAAAATAATATAAAATAACAAAATTTAAATAACAAAATATTTGTAATAATCACACGTTTTCTCAACTGTCTTGACATTTTTTTTTTCATCGAGCACTTGCAAATTGCATAAACATTCTAAACCTTCACTCACCATACACAGTATTCATTCCCTCTCTAACAACACACTTGCAACACCAAAAAAAATACACACTAGGTACAAATTTAGGGTATTGTTCTTTCCAAAGATTGATATAATTAACATTATTTTACTCACAGTTGCAATTAAAATGAAGCAAATATGATGTTGCGGTTATAAATGTTTTGAAAAATAAAATGCAAGAGAAACAATTACAACTATGTTTTTTATTTTTCAAAAAATATTATGAAGATGGTAAGAGTAATTAGGAATTAGATTCCTTTCTGGTCAACCTTTGCATTTACCCTTGGTCCAACATAATTAAAAGAGCTTTAAAAGTTTGAGTTGGATCCGATTAGGTACCTCAAATCCAATAATCACCTAACAAGAAAAAGAAAATTATAAATATAATAAATAATATAGCGTGATAATAAAAGAATAAATAAATAAATAATAAAACATCAATAGATTATTTGTATAAAAGAGATGTTGATGAATCACCATTCATTATTAAGTTTGCTTCAAATGTTATTACACATAAACATATTTGTATTAAAGTTTGCAAACATAAATTTAAATGAAAAATATGTAGTAAACTTAAGTTTGATAAAAATGAATTTACTCTAATTTGATTTACATTTAGATATTTTTTCCAAATCACATCCCGCTATCTGACCATGATCATTATAAAATACATGAACTTGGGTCACCAAACCAACATGAGGAAGGATATGAAAAATGCAACTTGTCTGAAGCCCATTTCCACGAAAAAAGCTGAATAGGTTGAAACATCTCAGCTGCATCTTGCTTCTCGTGTGAGAAGATAATTTGGTTTCTATTCTCCCACACAACCCAAATAACAGCATACCAAACCAAACACCCCATACATTTCTATTTTTCCTATTGCATACCACCAAGCACCGAAATATTGTAGAAAATGAGACCTTGTAAGGGTGCCTATACCCCCCATCACTTCAAACACAAACGCCACACCGCAACTGGTTCTTCACATACAAAGAAAATGTGATATGCAGATTTCACTCCATTTCTACACGTAGCACATGTAATCTCAGCAACAGGTAGGACATTTCACCACACCAAATTTTGCTTTGAGGGAATACGATCCTGAACGACTTTCTAAACAAAGCTATGCACCTTTAGGGGAACCCTTTTTGCCAAATCCACTTATAAATTCCATAATGCTAAGTAAGTAGAGATACCCTGAATTAATAGAGTATTCCCCTAAATGGATCACCATCTCACACCCATCTGTCCCTCCCTAAAAACAAAAATCCCAAAAATATCTCTAACTCATTTACCAAACAGTTTCCTCCTCCAAACCCACTCCCACCGAATCCCATTCACAACCCTGCTCCCTAATCCTTTAATAGTAACATCCTTGTCAACAACTAATGCAAACAGAAGAGGAAACTTTGAATGTAAACATTCATCCCCAAACCATCCATGTTTCCCAATCTTTCTAAACAATCGCTTCTGAAACCAATTTACAAACACCTCCCTCACACAGAGAATTAAGATCCTTCCACCAAATTGACACTTCTCTACCACACAGCACAAGAAATTTGGTTCCACAAGGAATTTTGTTCCATACTTAAAATAAAAAATACTTTTACTTCAAAAGCAACTCATTTGTTACTTATGATTCAAACCAACCCAAATTTATCCCAAACTAAAGTTAGAAAATTCAAACATAATACGAAACTGAGTTTGAAGTCCTTGAACGGGTACCCAAGCATTTCTATTATGACTTTGTTTCAAACAAATTTTTTGGTCAAACGAGATTTTGAATGTTTCAATGCGGAAAGCCAAACACAAGTGATTGACGAAGCAAAAGAAATAAGTTTCACACTAAAAAGATCAATATTATTCTTAGCATTGGATTCTCGGTGAACAATTATATATTTTGATTTTTGTCACGTTGTGTGTGAGTCACCGGGGTTAATCAAGATTCTACATTACAAAACTTTGATAACTTTTGTTGTTTATAATTATTACGACCTTGTGCATTAGTTTAAATAATGTTTTCCTTCTGAGTCTCTTGTCATATACCTTATAAGATATAGTCAATAATTTTCTTTTTGTCTCTTATTATAAAATTTTGTTTTATCTTTTTTGTGTATTAATTATTTTTTGACTAAAATACCCTCAATTGTCATTTTCTATCTTCTATGGAAATCGAAGAAGATGAATAAATTTTCAATAACATTAAGGATAAATCTTATTTAATATTAATAACTAAATTAACTAATTTTTTTAATAAGTATAAATTACTCAAATATGTTCTATCATTAGCGATGAAGAAGGCAATAGTATGATTTTACAAAATGCCAGTGGTATTATGATGAATTTGAAAATTAAAAAATAAAATAAAGTGACACACGGCCCAAAATTAGTAGACAGCAACACTGCAATTGGGTGTTTTCAGTCATTCAATAAATAGAATATAACTCATTTTAGAGTTTCAACGAATTTAAAGAATAAAAATAGTTGACACGGTCGAATCATTTGATAGTGTAAGTGTCTTCTCTAAAGAAAATATTTTCATATACAGTATATAGAGGGAAAAAAATGAAGCAGGAATAGGCCATACATGGTGCGTACGATCAGTATAGATACATACGAATGTGGGGCGTTTGGGGTCATATAATATAAGTTGCCTAGAAACTCAGAAAGAGATTTAATATGAGGTGTTCAGTACACTACTATCGATGTCTACATAATAATCCACGTACTCGTGGGTTTATATAGTCTCGTGTAATATCAAGAGTTTTATTATTAGAGATAGTGATAAAGATCTTAAATTAAACACCTATTTTTTATTAAATTTTTTAACAGAGAAAGTGAATAGATTTTTAGTATAAAAAATTCTTATAAAAAAACTGTGAAGATTTGTATAATATTAAAAAAGAATAATATTTTTATTTAGGATTTCAAAATAATATATATTATTAAAGAAAAAAATGGGTGAAATTTTGAAAGATCCTATATGTGATTCATTAAAAAATAATATAAGATTTCAATTTAAAATTTATAAAAATATTTTATCTCCAATTTGCGTAATATTGAGAATTTCTTTGGTTTAGAAACTAAAATACTTTTATCTTTATCAGTTGAATTACCTTCATAAGGTCGCATAATATCAAGAATTTTAATGTGGGACATGCAAATGTGGTTTCAGCATCGTCCTAGTCATCTCTAATTATTTTTTTACCCAAAGTTTGAGATTTCTCTTCTTTCCTTGTTCCATTCACTGAGATCAATAATTGATTTGTTTGTGAGACTTTCAGTCCAGTTTTATTCCGCGACATGCTATGCAATTACTAACATCATATATATCGAAATGAGTTAAACTTAATCATCATCATTTTGTTAAAAATAATGTTTCAAACGAGTTTGTATATATACACTGGGTTCTTGATTTTTATGGTAATTGTAGCATAAGGTGATATATATATTTATAGACCAGGACAGCAGTATTGTAATAATAATAATAATAATTTTTAGTTGATGCGACACAAAAAGTACATTATTTTTAGTGGCAACGATTCAACTTCAATCAAGTTTTTAAGTAGAGATTCGGACCCCCCCCCCCCCTACACAATTAATGTCAAGAATATAACTTTTATGATTTTAACAATAAATTGAAATAACAAGTTAAAAAAATAATTGAAAATCAAATCAAATTTTTTTATATCGCAAATCAAATATTTTTAACAACTTGTCTCCATTATTTTGAATGGTTGACTGCAAATTTATTGTAGAATGAAAATCCTTTATATCAATAATGTGAAGTTCTGACGCATTGAAGAAAACAATATATATAATTTGACCACCATGATTGATTCGACGGTACAAATCATATTTTGTTAGACATACGATAATAATCGCGTAGAGCAATGCTAGTTAAATGTTTTGTATGTATAAAAGTTTCACATTCTTCAAGAGTCAATGTAGATTATGTCGGTATATTTATATATGTACGTAGTTTGTTCGTATATTACTAAATTCTCAAGAAAAAAATCTCAACAACAACTGTAATATTGTAATTAATCTATATATTTAAAGAGGAATATTAGAATATTCTTTTTTCAAATTTTTTTGATTAGTTGAAAATTTTTAAAATTATTAATTTTGGTAGATCTTATATTTAAATCAAGATAAAAAAAATCATTAAATGATAAGTATGATCTATCAAAATTAATATTTTTAATAAAATAAAATGTTAAAAAGTAAGTGTCTTGAAAATATCAGTAAAATATCTCATATTTAAAAAGTAACTTTTACGTTGATTTGAACCAAACATAGTCCTAGTTGTTATTCCAATCTTGTTTTTAAGACAAAAACATCCCAACATAAATAACTTTATTTGAAAATCAATTTTATTAGAAAACAATTTTATAATGGTTCATCTAAAACACATTCAAATTAATATGAAAGGCTGAAAATTAGGTAGATATTACTGGATTCAGTTCATGCAAAAGTATAATATTTAATTTATCGGTTCTCAAAAGCCTCATCTAATTTCTTGTTGTGATCCCATTTGTCAATTTTGTTGATTCTACTGAGAACCTATTTAAAATTTTTTATTGGCATGTAATTAAGCCACACACACACACATACTCATATATATATATATATATATATATATATATATACTCCAAAAGAGACATGGCACAAATTTAAAATTACTATCCCCGACTAAATTAAAACAACATGTATATAGAGGATTGGTAATTGATGGGTAGTGTTAACTGTTGAGACTTGAGAGAGAGAGGGTTTGGGATCAAAGATCAATGAAGTGCAGTGAGGCAGCATCAGGAGGAGACATGAGTGTGAAACCTGCTGCATGGCTTGAGAGGCTTATGGCTGAGACATTCTTTGGTGGTTGTGGGGTCCACCAGAATCACAAGAAGAACGTCTTTTGCTTGCACTGTTGCCTTAGCATCTGCCCCCACTGCCTCCCTTCTCACCGCTCCCATTCCCTTCTCCAGGTATGTATTATATCACTATTCCACCAATTCCTCCTATATATTCAATTCATACACTAATCCACTTTTATAAGTTTACATATCCCACATCTATATATATAAAGTATTACTTCTTCTACCTTTTCTTTAATCTTTCTTTTGTCGGCCTTTAATTCAGCTACTTGCAATTTTTGGATTTTCTTTCCACATATATTTTCACATATTATGATCATGATATGATATTTGCAAATTTATGGACTAATTTCAATTTGTGGGTCACTCTCTTCCTAGCCATTTTTCTACTCGTTAGCTGGTTGATTTGCATGTGTTGGTTCTTTTCTTTTGATATGGCATGTTTGGATTATATTGAATTTTCCTACACCCAATTCCTCCGAAACCACAGGCCATAGCGACAAATAGTTATTTCTACCTTTTCAACTTTTCATCATGATTTTGGGCCCATCTGAATCAATTTTTGTAAGTATCCAAACATGCTATACATTCATGATTAATCTATATTTGATATTTGGCTTGGATCTTAAATGGTTGATCCCTCAAAATTCTCATTCTGCGATTTTCTTTGAGATTATGTTTTCTTGGCATGCAACTTTGGAGGATTATTTGTCACAGCTTCAAGTTTCTTTTATCCTTTGAACAATGAAGGTGGTTGTAGTCAGTGAACTTAATTTTCATTTCTAATTAATTTTAAAAGTAATTTTGTACCAAATGGTTATAGAATGATTTCCAGCGTTTTTGGATACTCTCTTATAGGCAAGTTCGACATCAATTTTTAGGGTGTGTAATTTGGAAACCAGTTTCTATAAGGGAGAATTAACACTTTCCAGTTTCTAGTACATGAAATTAGAAAGCAAGATTTTGTCTCATTGAAATATCGATCCATTTACCCTATATATTATAATTGTTAACCAAACACACACTACATCTTACCAGAAAATATTAGTTCTAGTTTATGCATTTTTAACCATCGCACGTGATTAATCATGTTGCTAATGCTAACTTATTTCAAATTAATTAAACATGCGCTTGACCTCGATGTCTTTTGTTTTTCCAAGAGAAAAGCAAGTGCTGTTAAGTTAAAATTTTATTTTCCATGGATGAGGCTGAGTGCGAACAGGATAATATATAATGTTTCATTTTTATTTTCTTTTTTAAAAAGGAGTTACCAAATTGAAATTCTCGGTTCAACTTCTTTTATTAATTACTAGCGGGAGATACATATTTTAAATTAAAGTAAAAGAAAAAGGGAAAACGATTTAAAAGTTAAAAAATAAAGAATAATTAACTAGTTAGTAGTTAGCAAAGGAGAGTAGTAGAAGTTTAAAAACTGAAAAAAGATAAAATCATCTAAAATTTGTGAATATTTCTTTTATTTATAGTATAGATTAATTCTGTCTCCAAGACTTGTTAATTATGTTATGTTAATTTTTTTTTTTTCTAGCCATAGAATTCTTGTTTCTCTATAAATGTTTTCCAAAATTGAAGGCCCTGCCCTTCGTGTTGATTAATCGAAGTCACCACCAGTATTGTCTCGTTGTATTTGTTGTTTCCACTTATACATGGTTTCCCAGAAGGGTTCACTGTGTCTTGTTTGATTTTCACTTTTTGGTTTCTTTCTTATGAATGGAAGATCTCTTTTTTATCCATTTTCCCCTGCAAAGGTTACTCGGCCGTTCCTTTCATGGAAAGCGAAAGGTTTGACCAAATGGTTCCCAATTCACGTTGTGTCGCTTTAGTTTATTACTATTTGTATAGGAACCCAAAATTTCTTTTAAATTATCAAATTGAGTTTAAATTCTTTAAGTTTGAATCCTATGATTAATCACAAAGATTAATTATCAATAAAATCAGATAATATTTTACATCAATAATATAATTATTCAAAAAAAAGTATTATTAAGAAGAAATAGAATATTAAAAATATCTAATTAAAAAAATAAGAAGAATGAAATTCTCTCTTTCTAAGTTACATATTTAAGTATTATACATGTTTGTTGTTGGTTTGATTAGAATTAAATTTGATACCCTTAAATAAGTAGAGTAACTTGATCCCACACACATATGACTAATAATTTTTTTATTCATATATCTGTGACCAATAATGATATACACTAACGGAGGTTTTTGATGCCATTCTTCTACAGGTGAGAAGGTATGTTTACCATGACGTGGTTCGATTGGGTGATCTGGAAAAGTTCGTCGATTGTTCCAATATTCAGGTCGGACAAACGTTAGTAATTTCAAGAAATTACAAAAACTTTTGTTTATCTCCCCCAAAATAAAATAAAAATAATACTACTACTACATGAATTAAGGTTCACTAATTGTTAGGATAGAAAATAGATGTTGCTAGTATGTTTCTAATTAATACTACCTCCGTTTATATATAGTAAAATAAAAATATTACTACTACCTGAATGAAGGTTCACTAATTGTTAGGATAGAAAATAGATTTTGTTAGTATTTTTCTAATGTTTAATTTTATTATTTGTCTCTTTTTATAAGATTTTATTTTAATTGTTTGGTATGTTAATTATTTATTTTCTGTAATATTTTTAATTAATTATATTTTCCTCTTATTTAGATGAGAGAATAGAAGAAATCATACTAATTAATTAAATGAAAAATAATTAAGAAGAGAAAGAAATGAAAGACAATCTTAAAATAATAATATACATTATTGATAACTTTAATATAATTAATTAAGCCAATTATGTTTTATAAAATCTGTGAATTAATTTAAAAAATCTTATATATAACATGACAAAAACAGTAATAATTCGAGCAATAATAAGACAATGCCATTTGGTAAAATGGAATACGTAATCATCATCATTAGTATAATAATAGTAAATAATTAGTTAATTACAGTGAGTTTAACATGCATAATTGGTCGTTTGAATGGGTGGCAGCCATATACCATTAACGGTGCGAAAGTGATATTCTTAAATCAGAGGCCACAATCAAGGTCATGCAAAGGTACTGCCAATGCTTGCTGCACTTGTGACAGGATTCTTCAGGAGCCCTTTAGCTTCTGTTCTTTGTCATGCAAGGTTTTTATCTCATGTCACTGTTACTCTCTCTCTCTCTCCCTCTTACTCACTTTTTTTATATTTGCCTATTAACTCTTAAAAACAAATTACTGGTCAAAATCCACCCACGTTTTTAAACCTTGTCAAGATTTGATTTGTTTTTAGTGTAAAATGCCGTATTGTTTTGTAGCATGTTCATGCTAATCAATTAAAAAGTACCTTTGTAATGCCCATATGAAAAATATTGGCGTAAAGGGAACTTTCTTCTTTTAGTAAAATTAATTACTATGTCTATTACGAAATAGTATTCTTTAAACGCATTGATGTCACTTTCTAGTTCAAGAAGACGACCTTTTGTGTTCCCAACTACATAAATTTATCAAGAATTAAAAAAAAAACACTTTTTAAGATAAATTGAATTTTCTGTAAAAAAAGATAAATTGAATTTATGTTTATAATTATATTTTTAAAAATAAATTCATTTAAATACTAATTACTCTACGTATCACTTGTATATTATTTACAGACATTGAAAAATTAATAAATTAAGAATCTACTTTGTCCCCGTTATAAGTATTTTTTTTATATACATTTTAATCCTTATGTTTTAATTTTGTGATAGGTTAATTTACAGTCAGAAAATCAATAACAGAAACTAGATTAAAGCATAAAAAAATTGCTTACAAAAGAATTGAAATGTAGAGTTTTTAAGTATAGGAACTAATACACCATTTTGTCCAACTAAGTATATTGACTAAATAATTAAGTAAACCGGAACTAATTAGCTAGTATGTTTTCTTTGAAAACTTCAAATGTGATGGCAGACAAATAAATAACGGTGGAACGTTGCAGCTTTATTTTTGTTTTTGGTGATGTGTTTAAAGATGTAACACTATATTTTTGAACTAGTAACAATTGACACAAATGATAATAACAACATTAATCCCTGTTTTCAACAACAATTATTTCATCCTAATATCAGAAAAAAAATCTACATACTATTTGAAGATGAAAATTAATATTGTACCCCACAACAAAACATGATTGTATGTAAAAGCAGGTTGATCACATGGTATGTGAATGTGAGGGTCAAGGCTTGTGAAGCATTATTGAATCTGATTTTACATTTTTGCAGTTCGAGGGTCTAAGAGTTGATTGCTATACCCAATTTGTCCTCACTTCCCCCTGCTTGAATACTCAGGCTACCAGTAGTAGTAGCATTGCCAACAACAACAACAAGACCAATGGCTTCTTCCTCTCTCTTGGAAGCAGGAGAAAGGGGGCTCCCCATAGAGCTCCACTCTCCTAGCGAAAAGTTGAACAAATAAATATATTATTTGACATTCACTTATGAACTAATAAATGAGTTCTAGGTTTTAGTTATGTAACCTTTGCAGTGTGTATTTTCTCTCTCTCTCACACACACAAGTATCTTCCTTTGGAGGATCTTATTTGAGGCATAGTGCTCACTCATTATATGTTTATGTGCTTGAGTTACAGTGTCTGTTTTAATCTCCAACACAACAAACTACTAGAGTAGGCATAGTGATATAGTGATGGGAAGATTTGGATAATATGTATGAGATAATAGATTTTATATTTTTAGTGTGATTACTCTACACCTGAAAAAAAATATTATGCTTGTATTGATTTGAAGAATTTTTCATTACCATCTAAGGTGGTTATTGAAGCCGCCAATTTTGCTTTGATGGAATGGAAATTTTTAGTGTGGTGTTTATGAAATATACTGTTATATGAATAGGAACTATATAGCTTGTCCTTTCTTACTGTGTGACCTTTTTCTTTTCCACATGTTGGTATTCTCAATCAAAAGGATTTTAACTACTAGTGATCAAGATTGAAATTTATATATATAGCTCTCAGAAACAGAGTTTAGCTATTCATATAGACTTGATCACTCATAGGAAAATATAGATTTGATCAAGATTATCATCTCCGATCAATGATACATGTAATTTACATATAAAAAAACTTTAAATAAGATATTTGTAAAGTTTAAATTTTATAAACTTTCAATATAAAAAAAACAAAATTATATTGTCTGTTAATAAAAATTATTATTAGTTAGATTTTAAAATAATATTATAAAATTTGACAAACTTATCATATATAATAATTTATAATTTAATAATAATATAAAAAATCTTCAACATGTTCTATTTACTCAAATTTATTTATGGGCGAATCTCTGAGTTTGCCGGTACAATCATAGACAGGTACTTATATTATATCGTAAAGGACTGACAGATTTTCGGGCATTATATATAGCTAGTGCAGTGGTATGTAAAAAATGAAATGTACATAATATATACTTGATTTTACTTGTTTTTTTACATACTGGTTTTTTACATTATTAATCTGCAACAAATAAATATATGATTTATAAATAATATAAGACATAAATATATATTTTAGTTTAGATGAAAATATTTTTTAAATAAAGTTTATATTTTCATGTTAAGCAAGTATTTCTGTAATTTAGATACTAATATGCATTCATATAAAAAAATTATTCAAATACAAATTAATCTCTTAATTTATACATAAATGTTTTTATATATAAAATTTTCATCTCATATAATGTAAATATTTACATATGATAAAGATTTATGGTTTTCTTTTTTTACAAGATATATTTTTAAGGTTATCACCATTTGAAGTGTAAATATTTATTATTGCAATTTCGGCATAAAAAAATTTAAATATTTACTCTTATATCATGTTTATTTTGATTTGTCTCCTTATAAAAAATGACTTAGGTTATTGTATTGTTGTTTATTCCATTCTTACTACGTTAGAACTTTATTTGTTTTACGAAAAGAAATAGTCAAAGGTGTAGCCTGTACATCTGCTAATAACAAAGAAGCAATTTGGTGAGATGGTCCTCCACCCAAATATGCTCAGTCCTAGATCAAAAGCAAGACGAGCTGGTGCATGTTTGCACTTCTTCTAATTAGCAACAGATCCAAGGAGTGAGTGGCTCTGGCAAGTAAGCCACAGTCATGAGATGAAAGCCAAATACTTTCCAGAACTTTGTGGCCATGTTTGAGTAAATTTTAATAGAAACATTTTTATGAAAAGAAAATAAGAGAAAAAAATGAGATGATTTTTTCTATATATAAATTAAGATAATTTTTTCATTAATTTATCATTAGTTAATTTATAGATATATTTTCATTTTTTAGACAAATTATATGACATAACTTTTATAAAATAATTAATGAATAATTTATTTATTTTTGTGGAGAAATTCATCTCATTTTTTTCTTCATATTTTCTTTTCCTAGAAGTAGTTTTATAGAAAATTTATCCATACAGATCATTTGTGACCATTTTAAAATACAAATTTTAGTGACTAAAATAGTAATTAAGTCATTAATAAATTAATTTGTATATAACCAAATATGAAATTGGCACCTAAGTAAAAAAATGAAAGAAAGCATTATTTTATGTAAAAAATGTTAATAATATTTTCTCTGACATTTTCTTTGTGACAATTCTCTTGGATTAGTTGAAATTAATTGAGAATCAACAATTTTGTAGTACTCATTTCTAAATCAGAAGAAATAATCATTAAATAAAGTAATTAGTCTCACAAAAATAGATAATTTTTAATAAATTTTAGTAAATCATAAATAGAGTATTGCATACATTTTTTTATATATATTTAAGTGGAATACAATTATGATAAATAACCAATGTGATAATTAAAATGTGAGATATTGTAACTTTAGTTAAAAAAGTAATAAAATTAAATCAAATTAGTGAAAGTGTAATTGTTACTCATTTTTAGTTCAAAATTAAAAACTTTTGTGACCAGTTGTAATATTAATATATTTTTAAGATTAAAATGATAATAAATAGTAAAATTTACGGATTAAAGTGACAACATTAACATTTTTTTAAACTTTTAAAGACTAGTGTGGCAATATTTTATATTTTCCGGAACTAAATGATGGTTCATCCGATAAAATTACTTGGTGAATTGCTCATAAGATATATATATATTGACACTGTGATATTGGTAAGAAAAATTCACCAACTTTACTGATCCGTGGATGAACCTTATCTACCTGACTATATACCTTCAGCGGAGTTTCACGTTCTAATTATATATTTTTTTTCATTCTATAAATTAAAACTGGAAACTTTATTTAAAGAAGCAAGAGCCATGTTGGTATTCTCATTAGAGTGGTGCTTCATACACCAGGCAAAATTTCTCCTACATCATTTTTTTTTTAAAAACCCCAAAATACCCCTGCTCTGCTTTGGACACAAATAAAAGAGGTTGGGCAACAGCTAAGCTTCATTTGCATCCGTATGGCTTTGGAGAAAAATATATGAGCTTGGGCAACTTCCGGATAGCTTCATTGCAACAACATTGGTGTTTATTGGTGGCGTTTCATTCATTCCGGGGGGTTGTTCGTGGTTGCCGGAGGTGTAGAGCTGTCGGCGAAGAGAAAAGAGGTGAGTAGGGGACGTTGGTTGCATACGGATTCGATAATCCGTAGGAGTTATATGGATTAGCTAATCCATATGGATTAGATGGATTAGGTAATCCGTATAATCCATACGAATTACCTAATCCGTATGACTCATACGGATCAGCTAATCCGTATGGTTGAAAAATTGCTGAAAAATAGTTTTAAAAAATGAAAAAATTGCTGAAATTAATTTTGATAAATTGCTGATAAATTAATTTAATAAATGAAGTTAATAAATTTAATTGTTGTGTAAAAATAACAATAGCTAAAATGAAACAATATAAATAAGGACAAATTAATTATAAGTGTCTACTTATAAAAAAAACATGTAGTTAAACAGATGTAGTTGCACATATTAATCATAAAAAAATACCTTGAATAACGTTGATTTACATGAGACAAAGATGAAAAAAACATAACTTAATAAAATGAAAAAGAACGCGTTCGGTGTGCAGTGAACATGTATTATTGTTCCATTTCAATCGTTGTAGTTAAGATAAATAAAAAAATGTAATCAATAAGCGTGTGTATTTGTATAGGTTTCCACATGGAGTTTTATCATGTTTAATTAAATTGTTATTTGTTAGGATGGACAACGATGAATGGATTTATGACAGTATAATGTCAGAAGAAGTTAATATGGAGGAAGACATTGGAGCAGAGGATGATGCGTTTGAATTCAATGAAGACAATGGTGTAGACCCCGATGCGTTTGAGGATAATGCTTGTTTAATTGATTGTTCTGCAGCGTTCCAAACAAACGAGGTAATTAGTTGTGTATGAATGTATTTAAAGTTGTTATATGACACGGTTTACCATATTCAATATTAATTATCCATTTGTCTAGGTGTTTGAATCGCGTGATGCAATACTGAAATGGGCTCGTACCGTTGCATTTGAAAATGGTTTTGTAGCGGTCATAATGAGGAGTGATACAAAAACTGGAAAAATGGGAAGAACGTCATTTGTGTTAATTGGTTGTGAAAGGAGTGGAAAATATAGGCCATGGAAAAAAGGTTTCACACCTTCAACCACTAGCACTAGAAAATGTCAGTGTCCGTTTAAGCTGAGGGGTAAACCAATCTCGGGAGGACAAGGGTGGATGGTGAAGCTAATATGTGGGAATCATAACCATGTTTTAGCTAAGTCATTATGTGGACACCCATATGTTGGTCGAATAAGTGAGGAGGAAAAGATCATTGTTGGTGATATGACGAGATCCATGGTGAAACCAAGAAATATTCTGTTAACTTTGAAGGAGCACAATGCGGATAATGTAACAAGTTTGAAGCAAATTTACAATGCAAGATATGCATACCGAACGCGTACAAGAGGCAATAATACTGAAATGCAACAGCTAATGAAGCTTCTTGAACGCGACATGTATATTCATTGGCATCGAGTGAAGGATGAAAATGTTGTACGTGACTTGTTTTGGGCACATCCAGATGCAGTACAGCTGAGTAATGCATATCATATGGTATTCCTTATTGACAGTACCTACAAAACAAACAGGTACAGACTTCCTTTGGTTGACATTGTTGGTGTGACACCAACTGGGATGACATTTTCAACTGCATTTTCCTATTTAGAGGCTGAACGCATCAGCAATATCGTTTGGGCCCTTGAATGCTTTAGAGGAATTTTTTTGAAAAGTGATTTCTTCCCACAGGTTATTGTTACTGATAGAGATTCAGCATTGATGACTGCTGTTAAAACTGTATTTCCCAATGCAGCTAATTTATTGTGCCGGTTTCACATTAACAAGAATGTCAAGGCAAAATGTAAAACTTATGTTAGGCAGAGTCATGCATGGGATCATGTGATGCAAGCATGGGGATGTCTTATTGACTGTGCGACTGAAAAGCAATATGATGAATATCTTATGAAGTTCGATGTTGCATGTGCACCGTGGCCTACGTTTGTCGATTATGTTAAGGACACTTGGTTGAATCCTCACAAAGAAAAGTTTGTGACAGCCTGGACAAACAAAGTTATGCATTTCGGGAACACAACAACAAACAGGTAAGTTTTTATTTGACATTGCTTACATGATGATCTGCATAAGTTTGTTGGATTTATAATTATTTGATGATATGATACACTGCAGGGTGGAGTCTGCACATTCGACCCTAAAGCGCCTACTGCAGAATAGTGTTGGAAACTTGTGCACTGTTTGGGATGCCATGAACAACATGATCATCTTGCAACATACTGAAATCAAGGCATCTTTGGAGCAAAACACACATGTTGTAGGGCATGCATTTAAAGTAACTTTGTACAACAGACTTGTTGGCATGGTGTCCAGGGTTGCGTTAAACCATATTGCCTCTGAGTATGAGCGGATTCATTATGCAGGAAAAAAACCCAAACCGTTGTGGATGTGTTTTGAGAACAGCTTACGGTTTGCCTTGTGCATGTGAGCTAGCTAAGTTTGTGCTTCAGAGCATTCCAGTTAACACCGTTCATTTTTTTTGGCGGAGATTAAGCTTTGAAAGTCAAGATATGCATCAATTTCAGGTTACCATAACTGAAGAGATTGAAGCCATATCCAACTGTTTTGAAAAGCTTGGTTTGTGTGGCAAAATGACTCTTAAGAGTAAGCTTAAACAAATTGCGTACCCTGATTTAAATTCCATGTGCCCTCCCCCTGATAAGGTCAAAACTAAAGGTGCTCCAAAGAAGAAGATGACAAACCACGAGAGGTCAACGAGAAGGGATCCGTCTTACTTTGAGTATGTAGACGAGTTTCATTCAATGCAAAGTAGTTGTTCCACTCCAAAATAGTCCAATGCCTCATGTGATGTACAGATGCAACAGGGGATGGTTCCGATGCTAGATCAATTTCATCCAGTTATGCAGAAGTTCATCTTGAAGGTCACGGATGTCAAAGCAGATGGTAATTGCGGGTACCGTGTGATTGCTGCCTTATTAGATTATGGTGAAGAATCTTGGGCTTTGGTTCGCAATCATTTGCTCAGGGAACTTGGAGAGTGGACGGATGGATATATTGCCTTGTTTGGTGGCATACATAGATTTGAAACCTTAAAGCGGTCCCTACTGGTTGATGGATTGTCGAAGGTAAACCTTTGATTTCTTTATTCAATGTATGCCTTTAATTCAAGTAAACATATATTTGAATCATTAAAGTGTATTTACAGGTTACTATGGACAAGTGGATGGATATTACAGACATGGGCCATGTAATTGCATCGAGATATAATGTGATTGTTGTTTCCCTTTCACTTAAGCAAAGCATGACGTTTTTTCCCTCTGAGAAGTCAACCGCCTAGAGATCCACACGTTCATCGGATTTTGTGCATTGGCCATGTTTTTGGGAACCACTTTGTGCAGGTAATCCATTTATTTGTTTATTTTATGAATCGGACATGATTAAAGACATGAATAAACGTGACTGATGTTGCCTAATATTGTTATGTGTAACAGGTTTTTTTAAAAGACAATTGTCCGTTACCGTTGACTACACTTTTGTGGGACAGGCATTGTACCAGTGAAGCAAAACATTGGCCTAGTTATTACATTAGTAGAATGCAAATGTATGCTAACTGTATGAAGTTACGCACTGAACATGTAGACTTACATGATGTGTAGAAACATTTCAAAAGTGATGAATGAAGTAGTTTTCTGCATAACTGTATGTATATATATCTATAAATATTCAAATTTGTCCAACATGAGAAACATCATAAAAAAAACTAATAAATAAGTGTATACAAAAGTCAAAAAAATCAAAGGCGCCTCCGCTGTGCATCTCGTGGACGTCTTCCTCGAGTATAAACAATCCCGTGGTCCCTGACACCACGGGCGAGAAGCAACATCTGTAGCGTCCTATCATATGCCTCGGTGCCCTCTGTCACAATCCCATCATTGATGAAGGATTGCAAGCCCTCGGCAAGTCGCTGACAAACAAGCTGCAATTACAGTGTCACAAATACAAACATTAACGAATGGAGTCAACTATTATCACATAATTTACAAGTCAAACGAATTTTTCTTACCACTGCATGCCCTAGAGACTGGTCATCCTGAGCCACATCTGGTGCCTTGGTAGGAGCTGGATCAGTAGAAGGCGGCTGGACAGCTACTGGTGGAGGAGTTGGATCAGTCTGCGGCCCATGTGAAAGATGTGATCGGGCCTGAGCATACTGCGTCGAGGTCAGAAATGGATGTGAGATCCGGAAGAGCCACTCCAAATATCCAGGCACACACTGACTTGGATAATGAACCAAGTCACCGGTCGATATAAGGAACTCCGCGAAATGGACCCATCGGTCGTCCACATCGTCTGCGGAGGGGACTTCCGACATAGGCAGCTCAGGAATGGGCTGAATCTGCCCAAACTGCCGAACTACCCTGTCAGGTAGGTACCTCACGATGTGGGGACCCCATCTGATGAACCCGGAAAATAAGGTAATCGGCTCGAACTCCCGAAGCGGATGATGGGCATCGTATGCTGTCCAACATATGTCATCTGGCCTCAACCGGTCGATGCGAGCACGATAAGTCGACAACGGTAATGCCTTCGCACTCTTCCAGCGAAAGGCACGTGGCTGGGTCTCGTCGTAAGTATCCTCCGTCGTCCCGTTCCCTACAGTGGGAAAATGCTCGTATATCCAACACTACAAGTTTAAATAATCAAAGTCAGAAGTAGTTAAAAACATAACAATTTTTTGATTAACACACAAACATCAACACAAGATTACCTGTAACAAAGTAATGTAACCAGCTAGATGCTTGCCGTGGTGCTTTGATGCATAGCCGAGATTCTCATACATATGCACCAAAGCACCAGCCACCCAAGCAAATCCCCCAGCATCGTCCAGGTCACGAAAAGGTTGTAAGAACTGAACGCCTATATGTGTCGCACTCTTGTTGGCAAACAAAGTGCAACCAACAAGATGCAACAGATATGCCCTCGCTGCAACTATCCACTGGCCAGAGTCACACATACTAAAATACAACTCTCGAAGCCAGGACAATCGCAATTAAGCGCCGTGGCACTGTGCCGTCTCCGCTTCAGCCTCATCAACACTGACCTCTAGCAGCTCGACCAACAATGTGATCGCCTCTCCGATATCAATCTGGTCGTAGCCGTGGAAGACTCCCATGACAGGGATATGCAGAAGAGAGGCAACATCGTCCAATGTAATGGTCAACTCACCGACTGGCAGATGAAAGCTGGATGTCTCAGCATGCCATCTCTCTACAAAGGCTGACAACAATCCTCGATCTCCAGTCTCGACTGAGCAGCGAATCAACGGACTAAGGCCAGTAGCAGCCACTAAGCCCTCAATCTCCGGAGCTGGCTTCCCAAATTTAGTGACCTTACGTCCATGGGAAGGCAATTTCAGCTCTGCACGTTCCTGTAACAAATACATTGACAGATGTTTACAATTAACCACACAATCCAACATTTTATCCTAAACCAGGTGCTATTGTTTAATAAATACCTCTCCTGACCAGACTTTAATAGCCACATGGTCGGCGTAAGCAGTCAAGACTGAACAGTCTTCCGGGCCTCCTGGAAAACCTCCAGTCCCTACATCATCCGCCGTGGGTATATCAGCATCAATAAGTGGTTCCTTAACTGGAGCATCGTCACGTGGAGAATCGTCACGTGGAGGATCCTGAGGAACACTAACACCCACCCGTTGTTGACGAACGGATGCTGTCGGTCTACACCGCTCAGCCGCTCCACCAACATGCCTATGCATTCCTCCTCTGGTCCTAGCCATGATCTGTACAACATCACATAAATAGTTAAATTAAAATTGTAAGACAAGATCAAACCACACAGTCAAAAACTGGGTCACACAAGTCCAATTGACAAGCATAGTGAA
>CM023945.1:27505884-27580894 GCA_013407115.1 Glycine latifolia
CAATCAAGTCAAATTCAGACCACACAGTCAAAAACTGGGTCACACAAGTCAATTTCACAAGCATAGTGCGCAATCAAGTCAAATTCAGACCACACAGTCAAAAACTGGGTCACACAAGTCCAATACACAATCACAGTGAGCAATCAAGTCAAATTCGAGACAAACAGTCCAAGACCGGGTGACACAGGTCCAATACACAACCATAATGACCTACCAAGTCCAATTCTAACCAAACAACAAATGTATACTGGGTGACACAAGTTCAATTCACAAGCACAGTCATCAATCAAGGCAAATTCAGACGCACAGCCACCTATCAAGTCCAATTGACAAACATGGTCACCTATCAAGTCCAATTCAATTGCTAACTATACACAACTTTCATTGATAACCATACTTCCTATATTTGAGAGTTATTTGATCAATAGCATACAATCAATAGCATATCATCATCAAGTCATGGATAACAATTGAAAATTCAGGCTCGTAATCAATTAAACATAATTTTTTTTCTGAAAAAATGTCTCATACGGATTGCTCAATCCGAAAGCCCTTCACGGATTATCGAATCCGTACGATGCTTCCCCTACCAAAAATGCCCCAAAATGGAATAACTCACTTCAGACAGCGCCGTCACCAACACCCTACCAAGCCACCGAGCACCACGACCAAAAATGCGAAACCACCGAAGCAACGGAATCAACAAGCAAGCACCGAGAATCACCACACCAAGGAGAAGAAGAAGCAGACGCGCAGAGGAGGGAGAGAATGCGTTTTTCTTTTAATTTAAATTATAGGGGTAAAAGCGGAATTGCACTGTGTATGAATGGTGTATGAGAAATTAAAACTGGTGTATGAAGCACCACTCTTCTCATTAATTATGTGAGGATTCAAAACGGGCCACGACCCAGTATTGGAAAGGGTGTTGTAGCAAATAATTCAGAATTAATATGGGTTCTTGTAATTTGAAAATAATAATAATAATAAAAGAGAAAGGGAAAAATGGGCACTCCAAGACTTTGGTGGAGAGCAAGAACTATAAGTGTGAGAAGTGATTGGAAATTGTTGGAACCCAGAATTCGAAAAAGGGGCACCACCGTGTCAACAAGGAGAAGCTGTTTTTGTTCGTCGCCATTAACACTAATCGTTTCTTCAATGCCTTACGAGAAGGAACTCGCCGCTGCAAAGAAAGCAGCCACTCTCGCTGCTCGTCTCTGCCAGGCATCTCTTCCCTCTGTTCCCTTTCCCTTTCTCATCTCAATTGCTACCATAATTTTTTTTCTTTTTTTAGAAAACCCCTTTATTTTGCATGTGGGTCTGCGATGTGTTATGTTGAAATTTTAGACTAGTTTTTGCGCAATTGCTTAACCCGGTTATGAAAATTATTCGAATTGCTGATTTTTATATTTTGTTTCTTTTTTTCTAAGTGCTGCACCGATCAATGCCTTGAAAATTGAATGAAGAAAAAAATGCTTATATAATAGCAATGCTTATGGTTTCTGATTGATTCTTCGTTGTGTGGTTTGTGCAGAAAGTACAGAAGGCTCTTCTGCAATCCGACGTGCACTCAAAGTCAGACAAAAGTCCTGTCACAGTGGCTGATTATGGTTAGTTTTATCTTACTCCTATGAGCATAGTGTTTGATTATATACGTCTTGTTGAATTGTGTAATTTAGATTTCAAATTATTGTTAGGATTTGTTAGATTGTTACATTTTGTTATTATTATATTTGAATATGAATTAGGATTAGATCAATTTGTTATTATTCCGTATTATTAGCAGTTTGTTGAAACTCTCTCTTATATATAAGAACCTCATGTTGAGGGAAATATATGAAAGTGAATGGAGTGAATGAATGAATGAAAGATGAATTATTATTCCAATTTATCCGTATCTGATTTTTAACATGGTATCAGAGCAATGGTTTCCTTCATGAATGAGAGTCATGGTTCCCTCCATGAAAAAAATTATCTTCCACTGCCATAAGAGTTTTTCTTCTTCATATTCTCAAACTTTCATCTCTTTTTTTCTTCCCGTATCAATACCTATATTTCACTTTTATTTCTCCTCCTTAACCTTCACCATCTTTGGTTCTTCTACAAATTATGGTTATTATTATCATGAACTCCATCTTTGCCTCACATAACCTTCTCATCTTCGGTTTTGGCTTGAATCCTTACCCGTATCTTAATCTTCTTCCAAAAAAAAAAAAAACACAAACGGCATAACATAAATCCATTTTGAATCCTTCTCGTACCTCATTATTGAAGCCTCCATGCACCTATTCCATTTGAAGGTCATTGATGTGAAGCTCGTTGCATTGTTCTGAATCCTTCACAAACCAACCCTGAAGTCTATTGACATGAACATGTGATTGTTCCGAATCTCTTCTCGTATCTCAATTCTCCATGCACGTATTCCATTTGAAGGTCATTGATGTGAAGCTCGTTGCATTATTCTGAATCCTTCACAGACCATCCCTGAAGTCTATTGACATAAACATGTTATTGTTCCGAATCCCTTCCCGTATCTCAATTTTCTTTCTACCTCAAATAATCGAAACATTGAAGCATCTCCTAAACCTATTGCTGATCAAAGTCATTCTTGGAAAAGTGTTTGAAGAAACAATTGGCAAGTTGGGCATCACTGATATTCATGCACCAACTTGAGGGGGAGTGTTGAATTGTGTAATTTTAGATTTTAAATTATTGTTAGGATTTGTTAGGTTGTTACATTTTGTTATTATTATATTTGAATATGAATTAGGATTAGATCAATTTGTTATTATTCCGTATTATTGACAGTGTGTTGAAACTCTTTCTTATATATAAGAACCTCATGTTGAGGGAAATATATGAAAGTGAATGGAGTGAATGAATGAATGAAAGATGAATTATTATTCCAATTTATCCGTATCTGATTTTTAACACGTCTTAATGTTGAATAGTATTTTTCTGCAAATGCTCAGATTGACAAGCTAATTGTAGTTGCAAAATTTCAGTTGTTGTCTATTGACTGAGTTGAAGTAGTGCTGACTGGGTAATAATATTATCCTCTTGGCTTACTCGTCACGGATACTTGTACCGGTTGGATTATGTCTGGGTAAATAGAAGCTAAACAATGGGAATGATGTGCAGTTTCGAGTTATCTTTTCAAATACTTGCCATGTTTTATTTTGATGAATAATACAGGGTTTCTGATCTGATTACAACATTTCCTGCACGTTGTTAGTTTATTAGCTTGACATACGCTATCAAAAGAGTCATACTTTAATTTCAAGGTACTCTGTTGTTCCAGTCTTTTCACTCCTTTAAAGAAATTCATGTTCCTCTTCCTCATTGTATAGTGCAGATGAAGTCCAGTCCTATGATCTTTCACATTCATGAATTTTAAATTGTCGATGATGCGTTCCATTAATATTTGACGAATTCAGTTAACAAGAATGAGCCAACAAATTTTAACAGTATCATTGTAGTTTGAAATCTATTGCATTTCTTCAATGAGAGTAAGGCTTAAGATTTTAGGAGAGTTGTTCTTTAATAATATTGTTATAAATACAATCTCTGTACCAATTATTTATAAGTCCTAGCATACTAGTTTTAAACCATGTATTGAAACTCTCTTTTAGTTGAAAAATTCTGATGATTAGCTAGTATAAGCCTATTGTTAATCGTGTTTGATGATTTACTATGTATAAGCCAAGGTTGGCTTGTATAAAGCATTTTGTCTTACAGGACAGAGATGAGGAAAGACCTTCCACTTCTAGTTCTATGTTATAATATGCAACTATACCAAATGCTTTGTCCGCCTTCCCTCACTAATTTATTTATTACTATCATACTATGTATTGTTCTGCAATGTGTCCCCATTTTATATTTGTTTTGTAAATACAAAAACAGGACCTAATTATATTTAGCTCAGCCAGCAAGTTCTTGGGCAAATTTCTCTTGAGCATTTATGCGTATTAGTGGATATTCCTTTTTCTACCACCTCCCCAATAAAAAGTGGATGTTCCCTATTTCCTTTGTAAGGTGGCAATTTGACTTGCTTCTGGAAAGTCTTTTTTTTTTGTTTTTTGTTTTGTAAGATCATGTAAATTTTGAGCTCGTGGTTCATTGCCTATAATATGAACCACTTGTAAAAAAAAAAAATTACATTTTTTGCTACAATTTTCCATTTTATATTTATTCATTGAGGTTTATCTGAAGTGCTGATTCACTTCGTATAAATTGTGTTGCTTCCATGTGGTTTGCAGGTTCACAAGCATTGGTCAGCTTTATACTTGAGAGAGAACTTCCTTCTGAACCATTTTCATTAGTTGCTGAGGAGGTGAAATTGTAAACTCTTACAGATTTCCTGGACATGTAAAAACTCTGCTTTATTTTCCATCTTGAGTATAAAGTCCAATTTTAAAACTTTAGGATTCAGGTGATCTTCGTAAGGAAAGTGGCCAGGATACGCTGAATCGTATTACAGAACTTGTCAATGATACTCTTGCTAGTGAAGGATCAAATAGCTTTTCTACTTTAACAACAGATGATGTGCTTGTGGCCATCGACAGTGGTAAATCTGAAGGTGGTTCAGTTGGACGGCACTGGGTTTTGGATCCGATAGATGGTACTAAAGGGTGAGTATCCTTTTTTGTTTCTCTCAAAAAATTCACTATGCTATGAATTCTATCTTCTGTGTGTCAAAGTTTCATTAGTTTCTCTTCCTAAAAAAATGGAATCTTCTTGCAGCATGAAGTTGTTTGTAATATCTCGTGTCATACATACATGAAATTTGTCTAGTATTATTAATTTTGATTATTTTCTAAGATTACAGTTGTCATTCAATATCTTATTTTGATTAGCAAGTAAGGACAAAAATAGTGGTTGAAATCCATTACTATCATTTCAAACACGCTTATAACTATAAAGATGGTTTTTAATTTTGAAAGACATTATCTAAACAGGCATGGTGAAATTGACTATCTAAAGGACCCCTTGGTTTGGGACTACTTGGTTTGAGAAACGCTTTCTGTTTTCATTTTTTTCACTTTTAATTTAAAAAAAACCCTGGCACAGTGGTAAAGTTGTGTCTTGGTGACTTATTGGTCATGGGTTCGAATCCAGAAATAGCCACTTTGCATATGCAAGGATAAGGCTGCGTACAATATCCCTCTCCTTTATCTGCGCATAGCGTGGAGCCTCCGGATAATGGGATACGTAGTTTTTCAGTTTTTTTTAATTAAAAAAAAACGTCACCTTGTTTTTATTTTATTTCTTATTTTCAAAAGTTTGTACTGTAAATAGGGAAAAAAAAATATTATTTTCTGCTTTCATTTTCTACCAGGAAACCAAGTGAAAACATAAAATGAAAATAGAAAATGTTTTCTCAAAGCAAAGGCCCTTAATTTGTCTAGAACAGTTCAGGTTTATGAAAATTGGAATATCTGTTTCATGCTAAATGAAGATTGTTAATTCTATATTTTTGAAGCCACAAAAATTTGATAACATAAAATACTAGTATACTCATCAAAATAATTAAACATTTGATTAAATAATTAATTTCCTAATTTACAGTCTATAGTATACTTTTTGTTTCACTTGCATGGTCACCGTGCTATCATTTTGTATGTGTCATTGAGTAGCTCATGGTTGTGAGATGAGACTATAGGTTTGTAAGAGGAGATCAATATGCTATAGCATTAGCTTTGTTACATGAAGGCAAAGTTGTATTGGGTGTCTTGGCTTGTCCAAATCTTCCACTGGCATCCATTGGTTCTAATCAGCAGCATTCTTCTTCAAATGAAGTTGGTTGTCTCTTCTTTGCTAAAGTTGGTGATGGAACATATATGCAAGCACTGGGTGGTTCTACACAAACTAGGGTTGGTGCTTATAAAATGTTGTCTTACTTGAAACTTTACACTCTTTGTTAATGTCCTTGACAATTGTCCTATGACCAAATGATTATCCAGGTGCATGTCTGTGATATTGATAATCCAGAGGAAGCATCATTTTTCGAATCTTTTGAAGCAACACACTCCTCGCATGACTTATCTAGCTCCATTGCAAAAGTAATGCTGTTTCTATAGTTTACACATTTTTCCTTATTCATATATTTTTTTAGTTTTTCATTTAGCTCTTTTAGATTTAATCTGCAGACATTTCTTGACCATTATTACTTCATGAACAGAAACTCGGTGTCAAAGCACCACCAGTCAGAATTGATAGCCAAGCAAAATATGGAGCTTTGTCAAGAGGAGATGGGGCTATATATTTGCGTTTCCCTCACAAAGGATACCGTGAAAAAATATGGGATCATGCTGCTGGCAGCATTGTTGTGACTGGTGTGTATTTTTCATTCTTTTTGTCTTTTTATTATGAATTATTTCCTCTGTTGTACGATGTTTCTTCTGTCATTCACATATTTTAAGGTGCTGCTGAATAGTTATATTTAACTCACTGATTATGTTTGACGTGTCTTTATCATGTTCTTTAGCATTGATCTTTGTTTGGTGTAATGGATGGAAACATATATTGAATGCATTACTTTTTTTGTTGCCGGTGGAAGGTTGGGTTGGGGACATGGAGGTTGAGTTTTTTTATATAATCCTTTCTCTTCAAAGTAAGACACCTGTCATGTATGGTTATTTTTCTAATTTAATTTTTTGTTTCTAAAATAAAAACAAGAAACAAAAACTGCTAAATAAAGAAAAATAGTTGTAAGGGAGTAGGTGCAACATGAATACCGGAAACTTGCTCGTTGGGAGGAATGGGGTATTGAATATATTTTAATGGTTATAATTTATTTGCCCACACAAGTCCTCAAGAGTCGATACAATATGATATTATCTTCTCATGGATGAGTTATATACTGCCTTCTTATTTTAAATGGCATATGTACTCATAATTAAGAATGAAACATGCCAAAAGTTATGCCTTTCATAGACAATTGACGTGTATAGGTCCCTGCATAGATTAGATGTTGTGAATGTGTCTTTCTGCTTCTAATCTTCTACACATGTAACTGGACTTCTGTAGAAGCTGGAGGTATTGCCGTGGATGCTGCGGGGAACCCTTTGGACTTTTCAAAAGGAAAGTTTCTTGATGTTGTATCTGGTATTATTGTTACAAACCAGAAGTTGATGCCATCGCTTCTGACAGCAGTTAAAGAAGCACTCAATGAGAAAGCATCATCCTTGTGATTTCCATTAAGCGAATGATTCTACAAATGAGCTTGCTAACTTTGTTGTCGGCTCGTTATATGGGGCCTTCCCCTCAATTGTGCTATATTCCATTCTTATGAAGTTAAACAAATGATGGGACTTCCTCTGATACTTTCTTTGTCGCAGATTTCTGTTCTGGTTTTTTGCAGCTGCTATTTTCTTCTCCTTCTATATACTTGTCCTTTCTCTCCTTTTCAATTAATAAACAGAGACGAGAGATCTTCTTTTAAACTTGTTTGATAATTAATTCTTCTATATTAACTTGTCAGAGGTGATGTTATTTCAAATTTTCAATATATGTTGATCTAAAAATAACCTGAAATTTAGTAGAGCTTGTTTCGCAGAAAATATGAACTTTGAAACATGCAATTGTCAATAGATAGATAAATAGATATATATATATATATATATATATATATATATATATATAGAGAGAGAGAGAGAGAGAGAGAGAGAGAGAGAGAGAGCAATACACTTATAAATGAAATGGAAGTAATATATGTATGCATAAGGAATTGAATTACGTTAGCAAATATAATATTACACCAATATACTTTAACATGATTTAAACAGCATGAATAAACCGGGGTGGAGATATTCAAATTTTTTAGTTTAACATGGTAGTCTTGAATTCGAGCTTCAGATATTCAAAGAGAATTTTATGGTTTATAACAGTCGTTTACGAAGGATGCTTATCGTCTTATCAAATTATATCAGTTAAATAGTCTAAATCAAATAAATCAAATATTAAATTATTGTCTATTGTTTATTATAAAAAAAACAATGATTCACGGGTGAACCCATTAACCTGTGAAATGACAACAGCTAATTTGTGTGTTTGGATTTAAGTTGAAAATATGGTGTGCGTTTTATGCAATTCTAACAAATAAAAATAAATTGAAAGTAAAAGTAAAAATACTTTTGCAAACATCGCTTGCCTCAAATATATGTTTGTAATTTCCTACCCAAATACACATTCTATAAGTTACATCATGGACTGGACTGAAAGAAACCTACGTTTAAAAATGAACCTTTTTTAATAAAGCCCATGTGCGAATTACAGATTAAATAAACTGTCTGTATGCTACCGTTCATATACTCAGCTATACATGTATGTATGAATTGTTTGCGTCTTTGCGATGTTATGCATATATGCAGTGTGTCACCTTCTGCTATGTATGAATTGATTGCGATGTTATATGCATGGAAAATTTCTAGATGTGCAATTTTTTTTCAGTTTTTCATTTAATAACTAAATTAAGATTTAGCAGTGCAACACGAGTATCTTACGTGTGCTACGTAAAAAATATGAAAATATGCAATGATAGAAGAATATGCGGGTGGAGGGGGTAATCGGAATTTCATATCAGGGGGCCATGACATGACAAGATATGTTTAATATATTTCATAGAATCAAGAGCATATCCGTATATATTAATTTGACATATGCTCTTGCTTAACTCGAAGCTATTGCTTTCCATTCTAATATGCTAGGGTCGGTTGGGTGTGTTATGGTAATCTGTCAAAATTAAATTATTGTGACAGTGACTGAAGGAGGGTGGTTACCGATTCGATTCTTGTCTTCCTCGCCACTGTTCCCTTGTTTCCATAACCAACCAACCATACATTAACACCAACACTCAACCTCACTCGCTCTCTTCACAATTTCAAGATCTGAAATCCAAATCCAAATCCAAACCGAAGAGAGATAAAAAAAAAATGAGGGAACCATCGTCGGTGGGATTCGAAGGCAACAGCGCTGTTTCTTCGCCGCCGCAAGCTCTCCTCGAGAGACTGAAAGACTACGGTCAAGAAGACGCTTTCGCCCTCTGGAACGAGCTCTCTCCCGAGGAACACGAGTTTCTTGTCAAGGACATTGAGGTAAGTTTATTTCCTTCTGATCCAATTCCCTCTCTTCTTCTCCAGTTTCGCCTCTGATTCAAGTTTGGAACTTCAGATTTGCGAATCGTATTCGTCTCATTTTCCAATTTCGGATCATTTTGACTCCTTAGCGCGTGATTTTTGTTTCTGTTTTGTTTAATTAATCTATTGAGTGTTGCAGAGTTTAGATCTTTCGAGAATTGACCGGATTATTCGGTGCTCGCTGCGATCTCAAGGTTTGGATGTTAATTAGTGATTACGTGTTCGTTAATTGATCGAATTGAATTCTTCTATTTACGTGCATGCATGTTGATTAACGATTGCGTGTTTTGCCGCGTGTAACTAAACTGCGATTGCTTTCAGGACTACCGGCGGTGGCCATTGAGCCTGTGCCGGAGAGCAGTGTGTCGACGGTGGACGAGAGAAGCCAAGAGGATCGAGAGAGATGGTGGAAAATGGGATTGAAGGCCATTTCTGATGGCAAATTAGCTGTGTTGCTTTTATCTGGTGGCCAGGTATATTTTAATCTGTTTTTGATGAACATATACATATTCTTTTTTTTTTATATAAAAAAATAGTGATTAGAAGATAATGAATGATAATAATGATGTGTTATTTCAATATTGTTTGATGCCAGCGACTTGTGTTAAGAATCTTTGAATACATGCCGTAATGGTGTCTTTTTGTTATGTTTTATGCTAACTTTATTACACCGAGAGTGCATTATTGATGTATATGATAACAAAGATAGCAAGTAGTATGATTTCTCTGTTTTTCTATTAGAATTATTTTGTTATAATGCCTACCCTTTTGGGGAACCTTCTCCGTTTGAGACAAAGTAGAATTCGGGAGTCTTCCGTTTTGATTGTCCCTAAAAAGAAACATCATTGGCTGCAAAGGTGAGATAGTGTAAGAGCGTATGCTCTTTTGTTTATTCTTTTTTTATCTTTACTAGTCTGCTTAGATGTGTTATGGTGTATAATTGATTTCTTAGGGTGTAAAAAGCAGTGGCTTTAACTTGGTTTATTGTAATCATTAAGTACAATAAAGTTGCTTTATGTTATGGGATTGGCCTCGTGTCTCTCATCTCATCGGATTCCGTCAAAAAGCAATAGTATATATATGAATACGTAGCATATGGTTAGCAGCATCAACATTAAAACATGATACTTCCGCAAATTAAAACTGTCTAATGTTTTTCCCTATTTTAAAAGAAAAAATAATTCCTGATTCTTCAATATTACTTTATTAGTTTATTTGTGACGTAGCCTCATAGCTCGAATAATTAATGAAATTTCTAAATGCTCATCTTATTAAAATACAGCCTAAATATTCAGATATTATTAATTGTTAGTAACTTTTACATGAAGCCTATCATTTCTGTTGATATTGTTATTATTTATCTATTTCTCATTTTTTATTGAATTTGATCCCTTTTTTTCATGAAATCGTAAATCTTTAATTTTTTGTTTTTTTTATGTGCTAACATGCATCCTGAGAATTATTCATTTTTTTTTCTCTTTTTCATGATACCTTGTCTCTTATTAAATCTAATCAAATCAATGTTTTTTTAATTACTCAATTAAAAGTTAATTTTACTTTTCTTAATTTATTTAACAAGTATTTAAATTTTGTCAATCAACATTAAATATAACAAAGTATTTGTAAATTGTCAATAAAATATAATTTTAACAATGATTTTTAAAATTAAAATTGTGAATATTTATACTTTTTATGTTAGCATTAAAATAAATTTTATTCATTAAATTAATTTCTAAATATTATCTATAACAATGTAAAAAGATTAAAGACTATACCAATTTCTAA
This sequence comes from Glycine latifolia, assembly GCA_013407115.1. Lineage (NCBI taxonomy): Eukaryota > Viridiplantae > Streptophyta > Magnoliopsida > Fabales > Fabaceae > Glycine > Glycine latifolia. The sequence goes on from CM023945.1 coordinate 27,516,804, forward strand.
ATATTATCTTGATGTGTCTTGACTACTTTTATTTTAAGAAATACTAGGAACATTATTTTCAACACACTATTATTAGATGAATTTTGCATGAGTTCCATTAAAAAGAGAGTGTGATTTTTTAATGATACCCACATGAAATACATTCAATAATAATGTGTTGAAATAAATTTTTTTTTTTTTAATTAATATATAAAAGTTCATTTAACTTGAAGGCTTGAAAAACCACTTGTACTTGCAAATTTGAAAGACTCCTTTTCTGCTTCTAGGTGGCATTGTTTGTCTAATCATGAGACTAAGTATAATATCATGAACTAAGTATTATTTTTTGCTATAAAAATGTGACTAATTTTGCTGATGGTTATGCATTTTGCATAAGAGTTCAATGCTGATCCAATTCTTAGTCCATCTTTAATTTTAGAAATTATGGATTTGTTTATTTTTTTTCTCAATACTTCTTGCAGCATGAAGTCTGGAAATGTTAGTCTGATGAATTATCTTATGGTTTTCTTGATAATTCAATCAAAATCTTCTTGGTAATTTTTACACTGGACATTTACTGTGAATGACATACAAGCACCTACAGTAAATCTGGAGAAACATTTACTTGTATAGTGAAAGATGTTACAACTTACAAATGATATATGATGTATAAATAAATCTTTGACTAAGAGCAGCTCGAGGAAAGAATCATTTTGCCGTTATTTCTTTTGATGCTTACTGTCTTCAGCCTCAGAATATTAGTTATGTATCACTATTATATTTTTAGTGGACCTGATGCCCCTGGACCATTTTTAAGTAGTATTCAGTCTTCATTCTTTACTGTTATATTTCAAATTGTCTATCACCCTGTCTGTTTGGCTGACTTAAGAATGTCCCAAAACTTTAAATGCAGGGAACTCGACTTGGAAGTTCAGATCCAAAAGGATGTTTCAGTGAGTATTCTCACTTGATATTGAAAGCAAATTATTGAAGCTCAAATTTCTTTAGTTGGCGTGTTGGACCAGTTTGATAGAAACACAGGCACAATGCTACTGAAATGCTTCTTTTATATATGTATAAGAGATTCCACACAAACAGTAGATATCTTTTGGATAAGTAGGGACAACAAGTAGAAAAAATGGAAAAAAAATATAAGAAAGTTTGCAGTTTCCATAGTTGAGAGTCCAAGCTACAGAGGCTGAAATTTCCCCAAAATATATTCTTTCTCCCCCCTTGTCTCTCTTCCCATCCCTCTATAACTAACTTTGCCAACTTACCCCATTGTATCTCACATCCATTCCCATCCCTGGTTCCCTCCTCTTGTTCCTTTTTTCTTCCTAATGTAAGGTTTTAGGCATATTACAAACTTGATCAGTTGATCTATCGATTGGCCATATCCTCTTCACCTCTTCACTATAGGGAAGTTTCCTATTAGTTTATTGCTATAACAATATTGTTGGACTAAGAAATTTATAAAATTCCATATAATGTTAAATTCATTTTACTATTGGTTCCCTATTTGTCTTTTCTTTCAGTTCATTTTTCATTTGTTGTGGCTTTTAATGATGTTTATAATTGACACACTACATATTGATGTACTCGCCCTTATATTTCATGGTAAATCATTCTAATTAGAACCAATTGTAGAAACTTCCTTCAGGCAAACAAGTTTGGGAAGATAATAAACTTCTTTGGATGAAATGAAAACCAGGAAGCTTCTATTTATATATAGATTCTTTGGTTAAAATCCTTCTGGTAAGAAAGAATGCAAAATATATTTGGCATGGATAGCAGAAAGGCAGTAGTTGAATGTTGAGCATGGATGGGTTAAAAGCAAGTTGATATTTACATGTAAAGTAGAAGGTATCTAATAATTTCTGATTCCGAGACTACTAACTTTTTTACTGGGTATAAATAGGAATTCTGAGTACATTTCCTATCTTCTCAACTTCCCATTCCCTTTTATCTTCCCAAAATTTCTGCCAAGCTCAACCCCTAATTGTATCAAAGTAGCTGCAGTCCACATTTTTTATAAGCTTTCCTTTATTTATTTACCCATTAACTATTGTATTTATGTCTAAGTTGTGGTATTTTTGTCATTTTAATGTGCTTTGAGGGTAAATCATGAAATATATCTTTTTTATGTATTATTATATTATATTTTAGATATTGGACTTCCATCTGGAAAATCACTTTTTCAACTTCAAGCTGAGAGGATTTTGTGTGCACAGAGACTAGCTGCTGAAGCTACAAATGAGAGTAAATTTCATTTGTCTTGGTTCAGTTTTTCTTGCATTATTCGGTTACATCCTCATCAGTTTATGTATTGCAGATTCTGCTTCTTCAGTGCAAATACACTGGTACATCATGACTAGTCCATTCACTGATGAGGCAACACGCAAATTCTTTGAAAGTCATAAATTTTTTGGTCTCGAGGCAGAACAGGTAAGATGTCTAAATCTTTTTCATGTACTGTTGGTACTCGTTTTACTATCATTTACTTACCATGGACTCACCTCTTTGATATAGGTTACCTTTTTCCAGCAAGGAACAATCCCTTGTGTTTCCAAGGATGGTAGATTTATTATGGAGACTCCATACAAGGTATACTCTCATTCTTTACTGAGCTATAAATATATTTTCTTCTCTTTTTTGCTTTCTTAAATTTATGTAAACTAAAAACATAGAAAAATGAGGGTACCAAGAACTTAGCATTCAACCTATTATTGTCGATAAACGATTTATTTATTTGATCATGTCATAAATTGGAACAATTGCTGCATCTCTTTAAGTATTCAAAATTTGAATTTGACTGCTGCTGCACCTTGGTGTGTGCCAATTTTTCTAGATGAAGTGTCTTGTAAATAAATCCTAGGGATATACATATTAATAAAAACTTGGAGTTCCTGGGCAATATGGCCATAGGGAGGTCAGATTGAGTTACAACCTTTTTCAAGCTCAAATATAAAATGCTGTATATGCATTGCCTCAAGTTTTGTCCTATGTATAGGTCTTGAATCTATTCCTTGAACAATTTTCATTAATCTTATTGACAAGTCTGCAGTTTCTCATTTTAGAGGAGCTGGACCTTCTCTTTGTGCTGAATTGTGTAAATAATTTGGTGTCAAATGACAGACTATTTAAAATTGAGGATTGCTAGTTGGAAAGACAAATTTATTCACCAATATGTTGAAATGGTTAGGGAGTACTCAGGGCTCCTTATGGCATGACATTTTTTGGAATCATCGGAATCAAATCCTTTTCCATAATGAAACGTTTAATGGCCACAAACTCTTGGAAGATGCCATCTTTTTTTGCTGGTCTTGGATGAGGAACTTAGAGAAGGACTTTGATACCCCTTTCCATTATTGGTCTTCCAATCTGAGAGAGTGTTTTGTATAGCTGGGGTGGGCTTTTTTGTTTTTTCTTTCTGTGCGATCTTGTTAGAACTTCGTTGGCTTTGGGACAAAGCCATCAAAGTTCTGTGTAGATTTCATTATTTTGTATTCTCAGCAGTACTTCTTGTACTGTTTTTTAATATATATATATATATATATATTATCTTTGCTGATCAAAAAAAAAAAATTAAGACATTTAAGTAACAAAAATAATAGAAGACTACACTATTAAAAAAAACCTTTATTTTCTCACTCATCCTTTTTCAATTTTTCAACGCCTGTGAAATGTTAAAGTATCTAATTAGGGAATGAGAACATGAAGAGACGATTCTTTATTCACAACTTTTGGTTTTGTTTATACTTATCTAATTTTAGTTCTATCTTGATAGTTTTGAACTCTAGCTCTTATTTTTTATGACCCTATTTTGAATTTTGTTTTTATTTTATTTTTTGGTTACATGTCTAGTGGTTTAATATTTGAAACTTTTAAATCCAGATAGCAAAGGCTCCTGACGGGAATGGTGGAGTGTATTCAGGTACCTTGTGGGGTTTATATACACTAGTTCTTTTTTCTATTCCAGTTTGAAATGCTGACATAGACTGCATTTTTTAATATTATTTACATATTGGTTGGTCAAAATTGAATATATTGGAATCTTTTTTTTTATTCAGCTCTGAAATCTACCAAATTATTGGAGGATATGGCCTCAAAAGGAATTAAGTACATTGATTGCTATGGAGTTGACAATGCACTAGTAATTTATTTTCTTGCTTCCTATTTATCTCTCAATCAGTTTTCCTGGTCAGTTGTCACTTCTTATTTAAAGAAATATTGATTAGGATTTGTGAAACAGGTTCGAGTTGCTGATCCAACTTTTCTAGGTTACTTCATTGATAAAGGTGTTGCTGCTGCTGCAAAAGTTGTCCGCAAGGTAACAGATCAATTAAGTAATTCATATTGAGGTAATCTGTAGAATAATTTCTGAATTTGAGAGGTCAAGTTATTTATTGCTTATGTTTGCCATCTCTGTTCGAATAAATAAAACCAATCTGTTTAAGAAATGATAGCCTAGGGAAAGAGCGGAGGCATGCATTAAATATATATACCTATCGTTTAGTTCAATTCTAATATGTTTAGAGTTCTATATCTCATTGTGATGTTGGTAATATTCAGAATCAGTAATTTATGAAAAATGCATGAGACAAATGATAAGTAGTTTTTTTTTTTTATAAAAATAATAATTCAATTATTTTTGTTTGCATATTAAATTTTGTCATTATATGACAGGCATATCCACAAGAAAAGGTTGGTGTATTTGTAAGACGAGGTAAAGGTGGTCCTCTTACTGTAGTTGAATACAGTGAGTTGGACCAGTCACTAGCTTCTGCAGTCAATCAAGCAACTGGCCGTCTTCGTTTTTGTTGGAGTAATGTTAGTCTATTCTTCCTATATATAAGCTCATTGCTTCTCCTTTCTGCACTCAGTTTGCCATAAGCTTTGAGGATCATTTCCCTTGAAATTTGGTTATGATCTACTAGAATGGAAAGCTAGGGGTTGAAGAGTTCTCGCCCTACATGTTAGGAACCTAGAAACGAGTTGAGTTTTCAGTAAAAAAGAGATGAGACATAAAGAGAAAAGAAAGGAAGAGAGTAAGAATACTATCACAGTGTTTATTTCCAAAGGTTTCCCTTCACAAAGGGTTTTTCCTTTTTCCAAGAAAGCTAATGCTCAGATCCCTAATGGTAATGTCAGAATGCCCACTTTTCTATACCTTCTACTGTTTCAGCTCATTCCCTACCTCTACATCTTCAACTTCCTAACTGTTCTAACTAACTACATCTACTCCCTGGCCCAATCACTACATTTCCTAACTAAGAGGAAGCCAAAAGTATCAAATTTTGATAGTGGCTTGCTGAGATCCAGACAGGAGCTTTTGCTCTTTGATATGATCATATATTATCTCTTACCAACTAGGCATACACTGTTAGAGACTATGGGAGTTTTCCGATGAAGAAAATTATCATCCAGTTTTGTTTCTTACTATCTGATATACCTATGCTTTCAGGTTCTGTGTTAAAATATTTCAGAAAGATATAATTACTCCTTCAGGTCTTCTTTCTTATGCATCCATGTGGTTGCCATCATAGTGGCTTGTTACTCATGCTTCATTATCAACCAAAGCAGGAAATTCATAAAGATAAGATGACAATGACTCAATGGTGTCAATTAATCTATTTTACTGACCCCACTAAAGGGATAAGGCTCAGTCGTTGTAGTAGTATAAGATGAATGCTATTATGTGTGATCATATTTAAGCTTGAGTATTCAACTAGTCATGTACAGATTATGAAAATATTTGTACTTTAGAATTTGATTGCTATTTTTACTGGCTGAGTTTTAAGTTATCTTCAAGATTTCTGATTAACCTTGTGATTTCAGGTCTGCTTACACATGTTCACTCTGGATTTTCTGAATCAAGTGGCAAATGGCCTTGAAAAAGACAGCATGTATGTGTGTTGCCTTCTTCACTCCAACCTCCCTGCCCCCATTATTCATCCTCCATCTTGCTTATTGTTTTCTGAATTCCAACTGTGAAGACATTTACTTATTGCTAGACATGCAGTCTTGTAGTCTTAATGTCATAAAGTTGTATACCATATCGAGTTAAAAAAATGTTACATTGCTGTAGTACCAATTTGATGGTAGAGAAAAGATCATCTACTTCACTAGTTTAATCAAATGGCATGGATTACTCGGGAAAATTAATTACTATTCTTCTGAGGCCTGATTTATCAGTAGTTGATAATTAATGAGGTTTAATTCTGGATGAAGTAAAAAAGGCTGTTGATACCACTTTTGATTTATTTGTATCATATAATCTGCAATCTTTTAACTGTTTTATGAATATTGATCTGTGGATTGATTTTATATGCAGTTATCATCTTGCAGAGAAGAAAATACCTTCCATACATGGATATACAATGGGATTAAAACTTGAACAGTTTATATTTGATGCATTTCCATATGCTCCTACAACTGCACTTTTTGAGGTGAATATAATTCTAAATTGGATTAAATATCTTTTTGATCCTTCAAATTTGGACCAAGTTTGCTTTAGGTCCCTCAAATTAAAGTGATTTTCTTAGTCTCCTAATTTGGAAATAGTCAACACTTGATCATTAATTTGTGATCTCTTTAGTCCCTAATAAAGACCAAAAGTGAGCTACTCTTATTATTGCATATTTTATGCATCCATTTTCAGGTGTTACGGGAGGAGGAATTTGCACCAGTGAAAAATGCAAATGGATCCAATGTTGACACTCCAGACAGTGCGAAACTACTTGTTCTTCGACTCCATACTCGTTGGGTAGTTGCTGCAGGTGGCTTCTTAACACATTCAGTGCCCTTATATGCAACAGGTAGGTTATTTACTCTTTATTTCCAAGGAGAAGAAATATAGTTGCGGCCGGGGCCGGACTCTTACCCAGACATATGTACACACACATGGAGAGAATATGTGACATAAATAGATTGAGAGATAATATATTTTTTGTTAGAAAAATGGTTGTCTTATCTACCTCTTTCTTTTCATGAAATGTCCCTGCCCTTATTCAGGTGTTGAAGTGTCACCACTCTGTTCGTATGCTGGTGAAAACTTGGAACATATATGTCGAGGAAGAACATTTCATGCACCTTGTGAGATCTCATTCTAGTTCCACCCTGTTTCTGCGGTTTTTTTGTGACTTACACTACAATGAGGGAGTTCTCAGTCCCATACATGTTGCCAGATTAATTTGCGTATGCCACTCATCATTCACATGTATCAATGTATATTATCTTCTCCAATCTGTTTCTGATTGGCTTTTGGTTTTTGGTTTTTCTTTTGTGGCCACTGATCTGTTTTAGTGTTGCTGAGGAATGTACATGTATCATGATTTTACTGAGCATTTATTTGCCCATGCAGACTCCAATATATCGCCCCATTTTCTTTTTACCTTACCTATTTACCAAATTGATTAGTGGCATGGTCCATAAATTTTTCTATTGTAATTTCACCCTTTATTTGAGGTAGTTGGGGAAATAGAGGTGATGAGGAAATGGCACAGGGGGATGTAAATCCCTGCCCATTAAGCAAATTCACTATCCATGTAAGATTTGGATTACGTGCTTTATTATATGTTTGGAAAATTAAATTACATATTTCATTAACTATTTATTCTTTTGTTGAAAGTCATATTCCACATATCCACGTGTTGTAAAATTAATTTCATTATCACCTGGGTTACAACAATAAGATGAGAAATATCCAAAATTTCATATTTGATTATACAATTTACTGAGTGCAAGTCCTATGTGAATCACCAACCACTCATGTTTCTGTTGATTCACAAATGTACTATTATGAGTGACATACTTTATATGAATTAACTTTTTAAAGTTTAATCCATTAGAATCGACTTAATGGTGAAAAGTTTAAATAGTTTGTATACGGACTTAAATTCTAAGCTTATTACTATTGTACAAAAAAAAAATGTATTACATTTTTTTACTTTTACCTTTTTTCTTTTTTTTTTGAGGTACAATAAATAGAAAATTTTCTAACAATGTCACAGTAGATACTTTAAAACATTATCCAAATGTCAATGAGCACCCTATTATTTATTCTTATGTAAGATTGGAATTTGACTCTTAAAAGAAGAAACTAGTAAAAGTAAAGGCAAAAAAAAAGTCCTGGGACAAACTTTAACTGTAGCATTAGTCATTGTTAGTGAATATAATTTTATGATTTATGTTAAAAAATTGTAACTCACAAGCATAAAATAATTGTAGTATATCGTATAATTTGATAAAATCATGATAACAATAATAAAATAAATATATGATATGCAAATACCATCTTATCACTAGAATGTCATGTTAAAATACCATCTTATCACTAGAATGTCATGTTAAAATTAAGGTTAAATTAGTTTATTTTTCCTCTAATTTATTATTTTGGTTTGATATGATTCTTCAAATTTTTTTTGGATTCATTTGATCCTTTAATATTTTAAAAAAAATCATTTGATTTATACCATTTATTCCACTTAATATTGTTAAGTTTGGAGTCCATGTGACAATTGTACAGGAGAGTCATTTCATCAACCCTCTTTGCTACGTTAACACAAACTCAATGGTGTTAAATACAAATGGACAATGAGGACTAAATTAAACTCTTTATAAAACTTAGAGAATAAAATTGAATTTGAAAAAAAAAAGAATAAATCGAATGAAAATAATAAATTAAAGCATCAACAAAACTAATTTAACCTAAAATTAAACAAGCCATGGAAATTTAGCTACGTGTCATCATGAAATGACAATCAAAGTTGAAATACATTCGTTAATTGTCAAAAGATTTTTGAATGTTTATATGGCCAAATATTAACCAAATTCCATGTGGATGACGTTGGACATTTCTTTAACGCGAACGTGCCTTTCTTCGGTGTAAACGCTTCTAATTATATTTTTCTTTGTTTTTTTATTTTATTTTAAATAAAGTGTTATAAAAAACTTATGTGGTTTTTTCATAACCAATCGGATGCGATGTATAAACTCCGTGCACTGATTCAATACTTAATTTATTAAATTTTAAATTTGAAGGTATACATATATATTATAAACTAGGTGTGGGTCCATGCTAACAAGACGGATTATAAAAAAAGTAATGTGAAAATTTAAAAAAAATGACATTTTACTGTCCCAATAGCCAAACACCTGAGCTGGACAGATTTTATAAATATATAGCCTAGTATTAAAATTAACTAAATAACTAACCAAAGTTAAACAGTGTTTATGAAAACGGAAAACCGAAGAATATCTCTTCATGTGAACTTGAGGGATGAATCAAACGTTAGGAAAACGCCACGTATGTGTCTCTCGAGCCACAGCCACTCCTTCTAAAACCACACATTAACAGGTTTTTCATCATCACCTTCCTATGAAACACCAATAAGCTCCAGACCTTCTAATTCTCTACTCTCTCACTTCTCTATCACATTTTACTTGCAAGGTATGTATGTGCATTTTTCTTTGCTTTTCTTTTTTTTTTTTTTCATTTTTTCATGTCTTTAATGTTATGTCTATTCCTTGTTTATTGTTTTAGTAATTTGAATGTTGGAGGTGTTAATGTTGGACCCTTCAATCTAAAAGGCTAATATTTTAAGCTTTATATATTTGCATCAATTGAATTGAGGCTTCCTAGTTCCTTTCAATTAGAGAAATTGTTGGCTTGATGCTTTTCAATCTAGAATTTTTCAAATGTTTAGAGTGTGTTTTCTCTGTTGGTTTTTTTAATAAGAACTAAGAAATTACCTTACAATCACAACAATAGTATTTAAGAGCCCATGTTTTGAATTGGATTGGATACTCTTGTTGATGCAGATGGCAGCATCATCAGCATGCCTTGTAGGGAATGGTTTATCTACACGGGGTAATAGAATAACTCTTAAGAAGGACTTCAATGGAAGATATCTCTACTCATCTTGGAGACTTTCATCATTGAACAATAAGGCATCAAAAGCATTTTCCATAAAGGCGTCCTTGGAGCAAAGGCAACAACAAGAAGGGAGAAGGGGGTTTCTGAAACTGTTGCTTGGAAATGTGGGAGTTGGTTTGCCTGCACTATTGGGAAGTGGCAAAGCTTATGCTGATGAACAAGGGGTTTCCTCCTCCAGAATGTCTTACTCCAGGTTTCTGGAGTATTTGGACAAGGACAGAGTTAAAAAAGTGGATCTGTATGACAATGGAAACACTGCTGTTGTTGAGGCTGTTTCTCCCGAGTTGGGGAATCGGTTGCAGTATGTTAGGGTTCAACTCCCTGGACTTAACCAAGAGCTCCTTCAGAAATTCAGGGAAAAAAATATTGACTTTGCAGCTCATAGTCCACAAGAAGAGTCAGGTTCTCTTTTAGCTAACCTGATTGGGAATCTGGCTTTCCCTTTGATCTTGGTTGGAGGGTTATTCCTTCTCTCTAGACGATCCGGAGGGATGGGAGGTCCTGGTGGGCCTGGATTTCCTCTTGCTTTTGGTCAATCCAAAGCCAAGTTTCAAATGGAACCGAACACCGGAGTGACATTTGATGATGTTGCTGGGGTGGATGAAGCCAAGCAGGACTTTATGGAGGTTGTGGAGTTTCTAAAGAAGCCTGAGAGGTTCACTGCTGTTGGGGCTCGCATACCGAAAGGAGTTCTTCTTGTTGGTCCTCCAGGAACTGGGAAGACACTGTTAGCCAAGGCTATTGCTGGTGAAGCTGGTGTTCCATTTTTCTCAATATCAGGTTCCGAGTTTGTTGAGATGTTTGTTGGTGTTGGTGCTTCTCGTGTTCGTGATTTGTTCAAGAAGGCCAAAGAGAATGCCCCTTGCATTGTCTTTGTTGATGAAATTGATGCTGTTGGAAGACAAAGAGGGACTGGAATTGGTGGTGGGAATGATGAAAGAGAGCAGACCCTCAACCAACTTTTGACAGAAATGGATGGGTTTGAGGGTAACACTGGTATCATTGTCGTTGCAGCAACTAACAGGGCGGACATTCTTGACTCTGCCTTATTGAGACCGGGTCGGTTTGATAGACAGGTATGATTATATTATGAAATGCCTCATGTTTTTGTGAATGAGTAAATTACTAAACATCAATGCTTTTGCAGGTGACAGTTGATGTTCCAGATATAAGGGGAAGGACTGAAATCCTAAAGGTTCATGCTAGCAACAAAAAGTTTGATGCTGATGTTTCTCTTGAAGTGATTGCGATGAGAACGCCTGGCTTTAGTGGAGCTGATCTTGCGAATCTCTTGAATGAAGCTGCTATATTAGCTGGTCGCCGTGGAAAGACAGGTATTTCATCTAAAGAAATCGATGATTCTATTGATAGGATCGTGGCTGGAATGGAAGGAACAGTGATGACAGATGGGAAGAGCAAAAGCTTAGTGGCATATCATGAAGTTGGGCATGCTATTTGTGGGTAAGAAATTTGGCTGTTGTTTTTGTGTTTAAGTAAATGTTTCAAGGTTGCAATGGAAGCAATGTGTTTTGTCTTCATGGCTAATTATGTAACACTTAATATGAGCTTAAGCAAGCAAAAGTACCACTGTTAAGTGGTAAAATTAAAAAAGCTGTTTCAGTAAACAATTCTCAAGAAGTTGTTCTAAAACAGCTGTTGGTACTTGCTTGCAGAACTTTGACTCCTGGTCATGATGCTGTGCAAAAGGTAACACTAGTTCCTCGTGGTCAAGCTCGGGGTCTTACATGGTTCATTCCTAATGATGATCCAACTTTGATCTCCAAACAACAACTCTTTGCAAGAATTGTTGGAGGACTAGGTGGAAGGGCTGCAGAAGAAATTATTTTTGGTGAGCCTGAAGTTACAACTGGAGCAGCTGGTGATTTGCAGCAAATCACCGGTTTGGCAAAACAGGTACTGATTAATTATGTGCTTTTGTGTTACAATATATCTCCTTTTTCTTTATTTTATTTTTGTGTGGTGAAAAATGCCTAATATTTATGGTAATATTGTTGAATTTTGTAATAATTACTTTAAAACCTATGATACTTTCAACAGCATAGAAATCTTCACTCTAACCATGCATACAAATAAAACCCTTAGTGTATAGCGAAATTAATTTAAAACCTGATTTCATTTGGCAATATTTTGTCAGAACAATGGGAGTTATGTTGTTAGCTACTATTAGTTGGTGAAACCTGAAAATAATACCGTCATATGATTGACTTCTTGAATGCATGAAGCTTAAAACTTTTTGGCTTTAATTAAAAGAATGGTAATGTTCACTCTGAAGGATGAACTTTTAATTTTTCTTATAAAAAAATCTTTTCATTTAGCCTATGTTTCTTCAATAATTGTTAAATGATCCTCTTGCAGATGGTAACAACATTTGGAATGTCTGATATTGGTCCTTGGTCACTTGTCGAAGCATCAGCACAAAGTGGGGATGTCATCATGAGAATGATGGCAAGGAACTCAATGTCAGAGAGACTTGCAGAAGACATCGATTCTGCCATCAAGAGGATCTCAGATGAAGCATATGAAATTGCACTAGACCATATAAGGAACAACCGTGAGGCGATTGACAAGATTGTGGAAGTCCTTCTGGAGAAGGAGACACTGACCGGAGATGAATTCCGTGCTATATTGTCTGAGTTTGTTGAAATTCCAGTTGAAAACCGTGTCCCTCCTTCAACTCCAGTACCAGTCACTGTTTGAATAGCCTATATGTAACATCTTTAATATGTATTATCTTAGAATACAGAATGCCCTCTACAGCCTGCTCCATATTTGTGAATGATTAAAGTTTCTACCTTACTTTTTCATTTTTGTAGTGTTGACAAATGACAACAGAGTATATATAAAAGAGAAACTGTTTTAAGTGTAAAAATTAGTAGTTTCTTTACGTCTATAATACAGTGTAACTTTAATAAACCTTTAATTTTAATTTTATGAGATGCAACATTTTTTTTATCCGTAAGAATAAAAAACAAGTATTTGAGAGCTAGACCCCTTGGTAGATGCAATGCTTAGTTTAGAGTATGTGAAATGTGACCTTAGAGAAACTTCATCTGCAATATTAAGGATTTAAATCTTTAGTTGTCACTCTGAAGAGGGTTTTACCTAACCATTATCTTTGGTTGGATGGTTGGTCTTATAACTTTACCTGTGAGGATTTTTTTTTATTGAAAACAATAAAGAAAGCATGTTCTTTATCTGTAACTTGGATTGGTTACATTTGCATCCAATTAACAGAATTCGTTAGAGTACCACCTTAGATTGGTTACATTTTATTCTTATGTGTGCTGCTTATATTACCTTAATCCATTTAGAAGACATTGTTCGGATAAAGTTTGTATGTTGCTTAAAGTACCAGCGGAATAGGAGGAAAATAGAATATGTAGCAACGGAAATAAATATTATTTGTACAAAAAATTTGAAATAGAATATATTCATACATATTTCCATACACATAATTTCTATACCAATATAAATCCATTTACAAATTGTAGTTAGTTCTATCAAGACTTATGCATATTCTTATTCTTATTCTACTACCACCATACATACGTGAGGAGAGAAAGTAATATTTTTTAATTTAAGATAAATGCTTTGAGTACTCACTAAAAATAAATATTACTCTTTTTATATTCATAATAAAAAGAATAAATAGCCATTACTGAATATATATAAAGGGTTGATAAATTGATTCTAAAAATTTTAAAAAAAAAATAATTTCTAAATATAAAAAAGTACAATAAAATAGTCTTTTAACTTGAGCTGGACCTCATAAACACCCATTAGCTCATGTTTCATGCGTAGGTTTGGTCTTTCTCATACTTGCTTCTCTTGTGTCTCAGTGCCTATCGTTTTTCAAAATTCAATCTTTCGGTTCTCCACGATTTCCCTCAAAACCCACTTGCAAAATGGTAACTTTTCTGATGGTAAAGAACAATTTGCCACCTTGTGTTCCAAAGAGCACATAAGAGAAGCGTTTGAAAGCTTATCTGAGATATAGGCAAAACCCCGTTTGTTCTCAAACCTCCTCCAAGCATGCATTCCGTTAGAGTCTGTTTCTTTGGGGAAACAGCTTCATTCCTTGATGTTAACTTCTGGGTGTTACGCAGACAAGTTCATTTCCAACCACCTCCTCAACCTCTACTCAAAATTTGGGGAACTTCGAGCCGCTGTTGCACTGTTTGATCGAATGCTAAGGAGGAACATCATGTCATGTAACATCAGGATCAAGGCCCATCTTGAAATGGGAAATCTTGAGAGTGCCAAGCACCTGTTTGATGAAATGCCTGATAGAAATGTTGCCACATGGAATGCAATGGTCACGGGGTTGACCAAGTTTGAAATGAATGAAGATTCTTTGATCTTGTTTTCGAGAATGAACGAGCTGGGTTTCATGCCGGATGAGTACTCGTTAGGTAGTGTGCTCCGGGGATGTGCACATTTGGGAGCTTTTGGCAGGGCAACAGGTTCATGCCTATGTTATGAAATGGGGGTTTGAGTGTAATTTGGTTGCCGGATGTTCTTTAGCTCATATGTATATGAAAGCTGGAAGCATGCATGATGGGGAGGGAGTTATCAATTGATGCCAGATTGCAATTTGGTTGCTTGGAATACACTTATGGCTGGAAAAGCTGAAAAAGCTGAAAAAGGGTATTTTGAGGGAGTTATGGATCAATACTGTGTGATGAAAATGACAGGTTTTAGACCATATAAGATTACTTTCGTGAGTGTGATCAGCTCAAGTTCGGAGTTAGCCATCCTTGGTCAAGGGGAGCAAATTCATGCTGAAGCAATCAAAGCAGGAGCTATTTCTGAAGTTTCTGTAATTAGTTCATTGGTTAGTATGTATTCTAGATGTGGATGTTTGCAAGACTCTATCAAAACATTTCTGGAATGCAAAGAGCGAGATGTGTGTTGTGGAGCTCAATGATTGCTGCTTATGGGTTTCATGGTCAAGGAGAAGAAGCAATCAAGCTTTTTAATGAGATGGAACAAGAAAATCTGCCTGGAAATGAGGTCACATTCTTGAGCTTGCTATATGCTTGTAGTCATGGTGGATTGAAGGACAAAGGACTCGATTTCTTTGATATGATGGTGAAAAAGTATGGACTCAGGCCAAACTAGAACATTACACTTGTGTGGTTGACCTCCTAGGCAGGTCTGGTTGTTTGGAGGAGGCAGAGGCAATGATACGGTCCATGCCTGTAAAACAGATGCAATTATATGGAAAACATTTTTATCTGCATGTGAAATCCACAAGAATGCCGACATTGCAAGCAGGGTTGCTGAAGAAGTTCTTAGGATTGATCCTCAAGACTCGGCTTCATATGTTCTACCTGCCAACATTTATTCTTCAGCTAACAGATGGCAAAATGTTTCTGAGGTGAGGAGAGCCATGAAAGACAAGATGGTGAAGAAAGAACCAGGCATAAGTTGGGTAGAAGTAAGGAATCAGGTTCACCAGTTCAATATAGGTGATGAATGCCACGCAAAACACGTGGAGATTAATCAGTATCTGGAAGAATTAACTTCAGAAATGAAAAAGCGGGGCTATGTACCTGATACTAGCTCCGTTTTGCATGACATGGACAATGAGGAAAAAGAACACAACTTGAGGCACCATAGTGAGAAATTGGCAATTGCTTTTGCTTTAATGAACACCCCAGAGGGAGTGCCAATAAGGGTGATGAAAAACTTGCGGGTTTGCAGTGACTGTCATGTTGCCATCAAGTACATATCAGAGATAAAAAAATTAGAAATTATTATGCGAGATTCTAGCAGGTTTCACCATTTCAAAAATGGAACATGCTCTTGTGGAGATTATTGGTAATAGCTACTCCTTGATTTCCATTTCAGATGTTGTGCATGATTTTGCAGTGCTTACAGGTAAGAGGGACTAAGTTCTTGCTACAGCTCCAGTCTATCAATTTCATTTTCATTTATCACAATCTTACTACAATAAATAGTTAAATAGGGAATTCTTTATTCTACACACAATTGGACCAACATGCATGATCAAGCATTTGATTGTCTAACATACCCTCCTAGGTAAAGTACATGCATGCACCAACACTTTTAGTCATTGACTAAATTTTTTTATGATTAGTGGGCACATGTAAGACATTTATGTCCTAAACCAAATTCACCAACCGTTTTCCACCACCTTCAGTTTCAATCATAAAATAAATTTGGACCCAAAAAATCACAAAATAAATATTTGATATAAATGCAACGGCATTATCTTATGAAGATTAAAAGTAAAAAGATAAACAGAACACTGAAAAAAATTAACAGAATAAAAACGTTTATCGTATTAAAATATAAAAAAATTGAGTATGTTTTTATGTAATTGAAAATGTTTAATTATAACTGAGTGATATACACATGGAATCTATTTCCTCTAATAATTTCTTGCAAATTGGGTCAATCTAACATGCAACTTTGATTGCAGCAGCATATGCGTGGGAATATTTGCATTAAGCCCACGGAGCATATTTAGCCTATCATTATATTTATTCTTGCCTGCTCAATTATTTAAGGGCAATTACTTCTTGGCTTCTTGCACCTCTCTAATTGTTTCCTACTCCTATTTTGGAATGTAAAATTACATTCTGCAATAGTCTTTTCAGAATGTAAAAATAGCCTCTGTCTCGCTTTTTTTATTTTTATACACAACTTATTTTAAGTTACTCATTTTTTGGGAGTGGTTTGTTTTGTAAGCACTCTCTACTACAGTGAAATTAGAAAAAAAAATTATTTCCTCTCAAGTCATACAATCTGTACGGCACATTTAAAATTAGTTATGGATATATGTCTGTCACAACCCCCCCCCCCCTCCCCAACAAGTAATGAAATGGTTTAGAGACTAATAGGATCTAATTGAAAATGAAAGGTGTGAAAGTTAAATTGGAAATATGTTATTCTAGTGCAAGGTTTATAAATTCTAGAAATTTTCAACTATAGCGGCTATACTTTTGTCGTGTGATTTTTTTAAAAAAATAATCAGAACTTTGTTTAATTATCTAATGGATACAATAAAGTGATATATTGTTTTAAGGATGAATTCAAACTACATTTTAGTTTGCTCCAACCTAATTTAATGTCCTTTTTTATAATAAAAAAAACTATATATATTATTAATTACAAGACTACTCTTAATAAATAACATAACATAATGTTATGTTTATATTAATACTATTTATTTAAAATATCATCAACTTTAGTTTTATAATTTAATTGTATGATTTATCTTATATTATGTTTATAAATCAGTTCCATTCCTACTTCATGTATTATTAAGTTATAGACTGAATTAAATTCAAAGAAATAATTGTGCATTATTAAATTGTTGCCTGAATAAAAACCCAACTAAACGCGCCTTTTCAACACCCTTAATAATAAAAAAATGCATCAATAAGATTCAGTAATAATACAAGGCACTTTACTTTTGTACTATGATCTGCATATGGTCCCTCCATGCTTCTAGGTGACGTTGCACATGATTAGATACCTATTATAAAAAGTTCCATTAGCAGTTACGATAAATTATGTATTGGATTCTAAGAATGATATGTATTGCAAGGGAAAAAAATTAAAATATTGTTTTTTTTTAAATTATGAATTTATTATAATTTTGAAAGTATTTACGCATCTATAGTAACGAGTCGCATCCTAGCAGGACGTAACTGAATACGCCCTCACCAGGCGGGGCTAAGTTGTGTCTCCCCAAGCGTGACTCATTCTGTCACTAATTCTTTTGCTAACACTTTTTGCGACAGAATATTATAAATTTTTTAAATTTTTCTTTGCTCTTCTGCATGTGTGAATAAGATTTGCATTCATAAAAAGTGTTAAATTATTAAGGATTATAACATGTATCAATAACTAGTAATCAAAGTCATAAACAAGAGATATAATTCTTTCATGATTCTTTAGTTGAAGTGTCTTTATTCTTGAATAGACCTCCATAATCTTTACATGGAAAATTAAAAGATAACTGAGATAACTGTATGACTTGATATAACTTCAATTAAAATCATAATAAAGATTTTTTATTTATTGAATTTATCATTATGTTTCATTTTTCTTAAAATTTGAATTTGAGGTTAACTCAATTTTTTAAAATTAATTTGTAAAATGAGAGTTATTCTTTATTTATATATTTTTTTTATTTTGACCATATTATTATTCAATATAAAATGTTTAACACACTTCCTTATGTCCGGTAACATCAAGGACATGATATCTTGCATTGAATTTATAAGATGGAATATTTGCGAATGGTCCAATAATAGCCTAATAAATCCAACAATAAACAATTGTTATGATATATTCTAATGTCATTTTATAATTAAGTTTGAGTTTAATCATAACCCATTTGTAAGATAAGATTTACTTTCAACTTATATATTTTTCACCTAGGTTATATTGAGATGGTGCACCTCTTTGACATTGAGAAAACACTAGAATGCATCTAGTGTAGGTTGTTATGTTTTTTTCCCTTTCCTATTTTTCTAATTTGATCTTGTTGCCTTTAATTTGTTAGTTTTTGTCAAAAAAAATTATTGACTAGTTTTGGTTTTATATTTTGTTCCTATTATACTTTATTCAATTAGACATTTCATTTTTCATGTTTTATTTTCATATGATAAAAAATATATAATTAATTTTTAAAAAATATTTTATGTTTACTTAAGTTATGTTCAAGAAAACTAATTAAAAAATTAACTAAAAAGTTAGCAAATAGCTAAAAATTGAAAACTACTAGTTAAAAACTGAAAAAATAACTAATTAAATTATAAGTAATAAATAAAATAGTTGTTGAAGTAACTATAAATTTTATAATAAAGATTATAAGCTCAGTTATCTCTTAATTTCCCATATAAAGATTATGGAAGTTTATTCAAGAATAAAGACACTTCAACTGAAGAATCATGAAACAATCATATCTCTTGTTTATGACTTCGGTTACTAGTTATAGATACATGTTATAATCCTTAATAATTTAACACGTTTTATGAATGCGGATCTTATTCACACATGCAGAAGAGCAAAAAAATATTAAAAAAAATTTATAATATTCTGTCGCAAAAGCGTTAGCGACAGAATGAATCACGCCTGGGGGAAGCGCGACTCAGCCCCAGTGGCGGCTGGTGGGGGCATGTTCAGTTGCGTCTTGTTGGGGCGTGACTCATTGCTATGAATGCGTAAATACTTTTAAAACTACAATAAATTCGTAATTGTTTTTTAAAAAAACAATATTTTAAATTTTTTGCCTGTATTGTAAACTATGTAACAGTGGATTATTCTTATTTTTTTAGAAGCCTGTCCCTTTGGATTTTGCTTTACAACTTGAGTTGAAAAATATTCAAATTTGGATATTGAAAAATAATTTTGTTTGACCTATATTTCGTTTAGGTAATTTAAAAAAGACTCAAAAATATATTTTTTTAATTTTTGATATAAATCTGAATTTACTTAATTTACTTAAAAATTCTTGTGATAAGAAATAAAAAAGTTTAACTTTTTTACTTGACAAAATTGATTGTAAGGGTGAAACTTACGAATTATATCTTATTTATACTTTAAAAATAAATTTATTTTACCAATTAAATAAAATTAATTCACTTCAATTATTTTAAAATAAAACAAGTTATACTCACTTTTTAAAGGTTAATAATTTTTTCACTTAATACCATTCTCCTTCTTTTTAGCCTTATAGAAATCTTCCTTAATTTATAGCTCTAGTTTTTTTCCTTGACATAGATAAACTTCCTTTAATATCTCATTTAATTATATAAATTAAAGAAGATTAAAGTAATGTGAAAAAAGAGTATATATCAAAGTAAAAACTCATTAAAATATAAGATAGTTAAATAAAATTTAATGAAGTAAAATATAGATTGACGAATGATGTATCTCTAGAAGATCCAGTTTTAATTATTTTTTCTCTTCATCTTCCCTTTCTTCTTTTCCATTTCTTTTCTTTTATCTTTTTCTTTCACTTTTTTTTAATCTCTTCACATCTATTATTAGATTTATCTACTAATAACTTTAATT
This sequence comes from Glycine latifolia, assembly GCA_013407115.1. Classification (NCBI taxonomy): domain Eukaryota; kingdom Viridiplantae; phylum Streptophyta; class Magnoliopsida; order Fabales; family Fabaceae; genus Glycine; species Glycine latifolia. The sequence goes on from CM023945.1 coordinate 27,536,797, forward strand.
AACTTGGTTAAATGTAATGTTAATATTGATGCTGATTCACATGAATCAAATATTGAAAAAAATTGAACTAAAACTAGGTCTGCTATAAACAAAAACATTTGAAGCTTTTTTTTCAATTTCACAAAAATAATGTGATGCAAAACAATTTGAATACTTTTTTTTATTTGACACAATAAATGGTAAGTAATTGACGCCGCCAGCCGCCGATAAAATTTGTGTGAGAATTGAAAATATAATTTTTTTCTCAAATAACTATTTTAAAATTTTGGTTAAGACTAGTTTCTAAATTAAAATATAACTGAAATAGAACCATCATTCAAAAATATAATTCATCCATTTTTTTTCATAAAATATAGTTGTGATTCTTATAAAAAAAAGCTAGAAAAAAAATACTGACGAAAGCACGTTTTAATCGGAAAACAGAAATCTTTCGACCAAACTATCATTCAAAAGCCTATCTACCAAGTATCAACTGTAAAAACAAACAAACGAAACTTATTTTTGAGAGTTGAAAAAACCACATAAAACCTAGAAAGTAGTATGTTCGAGACGCGATAACTACAAAGATGCCCAGTTCAAACTGAATTCTTTCAACTATTTTTTTATGATCCATAAACCACAGTAATATTTGATATTGTTGACATACAATCATATCTTTTAAACATGTAAAAACAATATATATCTATATATAATTAATTAAGATATAATTAAGATTTGATTTTTAAATTCGTTTATATAAATAATATTTATTGGAAAAAGTTGATCTCTCAAGTAAACCTCCAAAACTAAAAAAACGAAAATATCTAATTCTTCACTAAATATGATGTCAAAAAAGAAAAGAAAAACTCTTCAATAAATATAGGTTAGCTGAACGACAGATTTACTTGGTAGATTTTGAGATCAATAGTCCCCACAAATTTTTTAAGACTTTCTTAATATAGGATACTATATATGTAATTACAAATTCTGCACATAATTAAAAATACAATAAAATCCATTCTATAATATAAATATTATTCCTATAAATTTACATATACAACTCCACAACATGAAAATAGGTAGGAAATCTTTTCATCCAGCTTGGGCAATTATAGAGCTTTTTTTTTCTTTCCAATATGTACCACAAATCTAATGGTTAATTTAATAACAGCATGGAGGACCACCTAAAAAATAAAATAAACAGCACAATGGTAAAACAAAAATAAAATACTATACTAATAAGAAAATCGTGATCATAAAAATAATACAAAAACAACAACTGAGAAAATAAAAAGTTACTCCTTGGTCCCACATCCACATCTCTCTATATTATAGTTTAGTTCTTCTCGGTGGTTTGTCCCTCTCTCTCTCTCTCTATCGCTCTGAGATTTTTTGTCTGCTAGCCTCCAAGAGAAAATAGTGCTCACATTCCGTCAAAAGGCAAAACAAGCTCAACAGAAGGACACTGTGTGTTTCAGTTCTGTTACAATCTTCGTTTCCTGTGAAAACCTTGCATGTGTTCTTCTCATCTCTTAGTTTTCAACACTGAGCCTGGCTATGTGAAAATTCTGATGGGTTCTGGTTTTTAACCCCCTGACTTGGAAGGAAACAAAAAAAACAAGATTTTTTTGAGAACTCACTTTGGAACTTCCAGTGGCAAGTAGCAGATTGTGCTACAAGAGGTGAGGCTTGCTTCAGCTAACACCTTCAAGCAAGAATTTTTCCTGTTTTTAATTATGGGGTATGGTTGCATGGATCAACTTTACGTTTTTGTGTTTCAAATTTGAGTTTTTTTATTAGGGTATTTGGATACTCAAGATATATCTAAATATTAATTTATGGTGTACTATGATTATCTATGTAGGCCTCTCAAAGTTTGACTCTTTTTATCCTAGTTTCTGATGATGTTTTTTGAGAGTGAGGCTGGATCAATATAAGGGTATAGATTTTGTGTTGATTTTTTGAAATTGGGTTGGACGAATTTTATTTTATTTTATTTTTTTCATAGATAGCATGGAACTCTCAGTGAAATATTCAATTTTGCTTTCTTTTCCAGATATTTTTGGGTAGTTGGGATCCGTGGTTGCAATAGGCATGGATTTCAAGTGAGTTCAAATTGAAGGCCTGAAGGTTTTGCTTTGCTGTGTGTTTTTCTTAAGGGGTGGAGGAACTCTTGAAAAGGGAGATTATAAGGCTGCATAGCTGTTACTGCTTGGAACTTGCAAGTTATTGAACTAAGCTCAAAATGGGTTCGAGAGTAGATACTGATGAAGATAGTGATAACAGAGGTAGTATGTGGGATTTGGATCAGAAGCTTGACCAGCCTATGGATGAAGAGGCAGGAAGGCTGAGAAATATGTACAGAGAAAAAGTATGATGCCTCATTGCAACTTGGTTTTACAGTCTTTCTCTTTCTCTTGCTGAATTTGTTTTGTCATTACTGTTACTATTGAGGGAAAAAAATGCAGTTCATTAATTCTAATTATGGTTCTTAAGATGTACATAGATTAATACTTGCGATGATGATTTGTCAATCCAACATTAAAAAGTTTAATTAATGTAGCCACCATCAAATGTCACTCACTATTAGAAAAGATGCTTGCAATTCGAGTTATGTAGTATATAGTTTTGATTTGCCTCTTCTTGTTTTTAATTTCAGCCCACTTAATTTGTATTCTTAGTTGCTAGCAGTGTCAAGGACTTCATTAGAACACAAATTGAACAAAAAATAGGGCTTTCCTTTGAATCAAGAAAGATCCGTGCTTTTAAAAAACTGTCTGCGACCGCAATTTCGACGTCAATATCAAGGTTTTTGGACTCTATACAGCCGCAAATGGGGCTGCACCGGCCGCATTTGTCTGTAACATCAAGGATTGCGATAAAACTGCAACTGCAGCCACAACCGCAACTTGATACCTTATTAGTGTCATTTAAAAGATAAAAATACTTAAAGCAACTTGATACATAACTAGATGGCAATTTGACCAAGAAATTCAGCTTTTTCTGTGTTATACAAATTACAGAATATGGATGGATTAATAAGCTATTATGTAAGCTAAGGGATTTGGTATGTAATTCCTTGTTAATGCAGTTTTTATTTGTTCAGAAATCTTCAGCATTGTTGCTTCTGCGGCTAGCATTTCAGAGTCTTGGTGTGGTTTATGGAGACTTGGGCACTTCACCCTTGTATGTTTTCTACAATACATTTCCTAATGGAGTGAAAGAGGAGGAGGATGTAATTGGAGCGCTTTCTTTGATTATCTACTCTCTTACCTTGGTGCCACTCCTCAAATATGTTTTTGTTGTATTAAGAGCAAATGACAATGGCCAAGGTATGGATTGTTTTTGTTAATTTTTGGTGTATATGTTTGAGATAGTTAACGTTGTACAAAGGAAATACTTAATACCATGTTGTAAATTTTCTAAGTGACAATCAGCTCCTTTAATCTGGTTTTAATGATATTTTCTGTCAATAAGATACATACAGGATACATTCTGTGTAGTAAATAGTTGCATCCCATATGATAATATTTGAGACATACAAATCTGAAATGAGACAGATATCTTAATACCAGAAAATATTCCCCTCGCTTCCTTTCCTGGGATATCTGCAGTATATTAGCATTCATAATTAAAATTCCTTATGAATATATCAAATAAACAGTTTAGTACTGTAGAATGACAGTGTCTGATTTTTCACCATGTTTCTTGTTAATGATAAACTATCCAGTTTCCTTTCATAACTGTAAGTAAAATTCACAAGTTTTTTTTTTAATATAGGTTGTATTAGATAGATATACTAGCTTCAGACTGCTGAGCTGCAATGAAGTTTTATCAAACTAACATTTGCGGAACAGGTGGAACATTTGCCCTTTATTCCTTGCTTTGCCGGCATGCAAAGATAAAAACCATTCCTAACCAGCATCGAACTGACGAAGAACTAACGACATATAGTCGGTCTACCTTCCATGAGAGGTCATTTGCTGCAAAAACCAAAAGATTGTTAGAGGAACAAGAATCTGCAAAAAGAGCCATTCTTATTCTTGTCCTTGTTGGCACCTGCATGGTTATTGGAGACGGGATTCTTACCCCGGCTATTTCTGGTATGCCTTCTTTCTCAATCTGATCTTGTTCCCATTTTCTTAAAAATATTTTTATAAATTTCAACTTGCTTGCTGTTTACCAAACAAGTTATCTATCAATGCATGTGCTTCCATATTATGTGTGCATATTTGTGCTGATTAACCAAACTGTGAAAGGTAATTACAAATTCATGTTATGGGATGATAGAAAAACACAATGATGTGGATATAAATTATTGGTCGATCGTAGAATGACCTTATATGCTACTTGTACCAACAGAGTCAGCAACAAAGATGTATTTAAAAATGAAGCTTGAGGGGGGCAAGGAATTCATGATCTTAGTTCACTACTTAGAAAACTTGTGTACTTTGTTACTTGGTTCATTACATCTTAGGAGTATGCCTTCCTTTTCTTTAGATGTATTGCTGATTGGTATGTGCCTAGTCCAGTTTCCAGTAAGCTACAGCCATTCTAATATGTTTCCTGTATATTGTAATGTGCAGAGTACTCTGCTCTATTCATCACTTTGGAGAACAATTTGTCATCTGTTCCTCACACCATATGTATACTTTAGAAAGGTCCTGGGAAAACTTAAATGGGTCTCTTATATGGATACAAATTCACTCAAAACCTGTAAGGTTGCGGACTTGTGGTATTTGTTTTCTCTTGAAATACCATGCTGCAGCACAATGTTGTTAAACATGAGATTCTACCTAGGATCTGGAGGGGGGGTTGAAAACTTGTAACTCAGGGATCATAATTGGGATCCTATGTTCCTACCTCCAAAGAAAATAACCTCTAAATCACAACATTAAACAAACTTAAATTGATAAATTATAGCATAATAAGTTATAAGATCCAAATAGTCAAATTCAATACATAAGAAAACACACAATTCATAACACAACAGCTGTGAGTGAACAATCCAACCCACAAGAGAACAATCCCAATCACTGAAATCATAGAACAATCCAAATCAGAAATGAGAGAACAAATTAAATCCCTAAGACTGAGCATGAGACTGTGAGAAGCGGTAGACTAGTGAGTGAGAGTGACCTTCAGTTTGCATGCTGCTACATCCAAAGGGAGGCACAATCGATGGCACAGGTGGCAGCATGGATTGGAGGTCTGGTGGTTGTGAACGAAGGAGAGGTCTGGGAGTGCAGGATGAAGAGATTTGCAAATGGGTAGGGAACAAAGAAGGTCACAAATGGGTAGGAAAGGGCTTCGTGAATGAGAAGAAAGGGACTCTGGAACTGGGTCATACAGATCCAACCTGGTTTTTTCATCTTGCTCTGCCTTGCTGAGGATCGACTATCTCACAATTGCACGTGGAAGATCACAATGCCACTCTGATCTTACCCACCGGCGATCCAGGCACGATTCAGCTTGCCAGGGTGTATTCGACTCGTAGGATGTACGATCCTATGATATAAATCATAATTGTAATGCTGCAGGGCATTAGTCAGCCACTATTCATATTCCTATTTTTCTCAAACCAAATAAGCCCTAATTATTTCTTCGATCTTTTTCTGCTTATATTTTATGCATGTTGTTTGCAAAAGGCTGAGTTATTGTCTTTAACACATTTTTCTTGACTATTGTCGTTAACACATCTCCAGTTATTTCAAGAGATTCATAACCATATATTCTGTTGTAGTTTTATCAGCTGTCGGTGGCATCAAGGTAAATCAGCCTCGGATGAGTAGTGGTATGTTTTTACACTTGTAAGAAGACATTTTTCTTCAATTTCTTCTGCTATGTGTGGAAGTATTTACTGTTTTAATTAATTTTAGGTTCATAAGTCTTGAAAAGCTTCTTTCTGTCTGGGATACAGGTGTAGTAGTGCTGGTTGCTGTGGTAATATTAGTTGGGTTCTTCAGCATGCAACATTATGGCACAGATAGAGTTAGTTGGCTCTTTGCACCAATTGTCCTTCTTTGGTTTCTCCTAATTGGAGGTATAGGTATATTTAACATCTGGAAGTATGGAAGCGGTGTTCTAAAAGCTTTTTCTCCGGTGTATATATATCGCTATTTTAGAAGAGGAGGAAAAGAAGGATGGACTTCCCTTGGTGGGATCATGCTCAGCATAACTGGTAAAATTTAATTCTTATTGCTGTTGATTTCCTTGTATTTCAGAATCATTTGCAAATGAAGTGAATAGTTATTACTATTTTGTACTTGACATGTCTTGTGATGATTTTTTTCAGGGACAGAAGCTCTTTTTGCTGACCTAGCCCATTTTCCAGTCTCAGCTGTACAGCTTGCATTTACTCTAGTCGTGTTTCCTTGCCTTCTTTTAGCCTATTCTGGTCAAGCTGCTTACCTTATGAATAACTTGACCCATTCACAAGATGCTTTTTATCGTTCAATTCCAGGTCATTCATATTTTTCACTCTATATTGAAATTGATTATGAAATTGTGGTTATTATTTGTAGATATGTAATTATTAGGAAAATATTTGTATTTTAGATGCTGATCTGTTTATTGGCCAAAGTTTAGGAGTTCATTCCTTTTTATTTTCTATTTTCTAGACTGACAGCTAGCTCTTTTTTATGTATATATTTTGATTGTTGATGATGAAATGAGGGTGTGATAGAAAATTATCCCGAAAAATCTCTGTTTCAGGAATATATTCTGATAGTCAGCAACTATATTGCCACATTAAGAATACAAAACGCGATGAATGTTTCTCTCTGTTTTTTTTATGCAATTTTTCTCTCTGTTCTTTTTCCTCCTCCTATTGTCAAATTTATGTTAACTAATTTATTATAATTCTCTTTCTATTCTTTACAATGCAAACATCCTTGCATTTTGCTAGACTGCATAATATATTTATCTAGTCCTTACCAGCTCAAATGAATTGAAGCTGATAATTCACATCCCTAAATCATAAATTCAAGCCTTAGTTACTGTGTGTACTGTGTATGTGTGTTATAGATAATGTTTTGGGCCTTTTTGTTCAAGTTAAGCTTTGGGATATACAGGCTAGTTCTCTCTGTGTTCTATCTCAAAGTGCACCCTCATTTTAGCCAGTGCAGAATTAGCTGATCTGGTTTATCATTTTATGTAATGGTTATAGTAAATTGTTGGGTTTTCACTGCCAAACTTTTCTCGTGCCTTTTCTCCTTGTCTGTTATCAATTTACATATTTACCTGAACTTCCACGGTATCTGTTTCTCTATGTTAAAGCCTGCTTCCAGTTTGTTTGAATACTATCATTTTGACTTGTTTGCCTTACTGGTTAATTTTACATTTTATCTTTGGAGATAAACCTATTACAAGAATTGTCTATTTTTTTTGTTTGAATGATGCTGATTTGTTTCATGTATTAGTTTATCATTAGATGTTGATTCTCTATGGTTCTGCAGATAGAATATACTGGCCAGTATTTATTGTTGCAACGTTGGCAGCCATAGTTGCAAGCCAGGCTACAATAACTGCAACTTTTTCGATTATTAAGCAAGCCCTTGCTCTCGGATGTTTCCCTAGAGTTAAAGTTGTATATACATCAAAGAAATTTCTCGGCCAGATATATGTTCCAGATATTAATTGGATCCTTATGATTCTTTGCATTGCTGTTACTGCTGGGTTCGAAAATCAAAACCAGATTGGAAATGCATATGGTAGGTTTTTCCCTTGTTGAATGTTAAGATGAACATTTCTTGCTTTTAAATATGCACATGATGTAATTTTTTTATATTTAATTTTAGGCTTGATAGGAAGACAACTGAGAAACAATGATCTTAATGCCAAAATATCATGTGAAGTGTAAACATCCTACCTTCATCTGCATCTTTGCACTTTTGTTATAATTATAATAAAAGATGAAAACAAAAGTATTTTGTGATGATCCACATCATGCCATGTCTGAGGAAAGCACTCAATAAGCCTAGCTAAGTAAATTAGTTTTCTTTTTATTTGGTGAAAGTATAAGAAAACAAGTTCCTTTAGTAGCTTGCATCAACTAATAAGCACTAAACCTTGACCCTAAGATTATATCCTACGACCTCCATGCAGCTGCACATCCCATTTAAACATCCTGATATTGTCCAGCTGCCTTTTTTTTTTTTTTTTTTTTTTTTTTTTGTCCAGCTGCCATGTATGTTTATTCATACACAAATGTCTAGCATACTGTTATGCTATATTGCATCCCATTTAAATATCTTGATGTTTTTTGGTTGTATATGCATCTGATTTAAGCTAAAAGGAAAATTCTATAGAATAACTGTACGACTGATAATGTTATATGGAGCGGAATGCTGACCAGTACGGAGACAACATGAGCATAAAATAGGGGTAGCAGAAATGAGGATGTTAAGGTGAATGTGTGGTTATATGAAGATGGATAAAATAAGAAATGAGGATATTCGACGAAAGGTAGCAGTGGTACTGGTGTGTGAAAAGATAAGGGAGCATAAATTGAGGTGGTTTGGGCACGTTATGAGACGACCACTAGATACTCCCGTAAGAACAAGAGTTTGTTATCAAGAGCTCGACACAAAGAGAGGTAAAGGTCGAACCAAACTTACCTAGGGAAAGGAGTTAAACAAGATCTAATGAAGTGAGATATAGATTGGCGGACAGTATGTCTTAGAACGGAGTGAAGAAAAAGCTATAAGTTTGGTGGAGATTTAAACCCATTAGTATTTCTATGTTCCATTCGTTCCCTTTTTTTAGTTCTTTTCCTCTTCATTTCTCCCCTCCTCCTTTCACCCCTCTTTTAAAATTTAACTTATTTTTCCTCTCTTTTGTCTTATTTTCACTTTTTCTTCCCCTCTTTCTTTCTCTTTCTTTGTCTTATTTCAAATATATCATTTGATTCATCTACCACCGTCCCCAATTAACTTGGGTTAAAGGTGCTGTTGATGTTGATGCATCCAATTTAAATATGCAAGATGGTTAATGAGGGTGAGCCTTGGAGCAACAGAAAGGTTGCTACATTGTGACCTGGAGGTCGCAGGTTCAAGTCATGGAAACAATCCTTCTGCTTTGTGTGGGGGGTTAAGGCTGCGTACATTTGCCCTCCCATACTAGGTGAGAGCCTTGTGCACTGGACTGCCCTTTATGTCTATTTGTTTGCAAATGTTAAATGAACAACAAACAATATGTTAGAGAAACAATTGAAAGAGAGAGAACTGTAAAATAGCCTATACTAAGATAAGGTCAAAGACATTGGTTATCATATTCATAAATTCCCTGCAGCAGGATCTTTGTAGCACCTTTCTTAAGACAATTTCCGCTTTCCAGGGTCAAAACAAGCATAGAAATAAGCTTGATGTGTGCTCCCTATGCATGCTACGAACCATGATATGTCACTCACTGGGTCATACAAATTACAAACAGCTATCAAGAAATAGAGCGAATTGATAAGGCGAAAGGGAATTGACCACACCCGCACAGGAAGAGTTAATTCATTCATTTTTAAATTTGTTTTGTGATAAAGGGAATTACCAAATTAGAAATCTAGGGGTTCCATGTGGTGCTAGATCAAGATCTCATACCATGTTGGAGGGTATCTGAAGAGAGGGAGAATTGTGAAATGGAATTCATTATCACATATTGTCTCTCTGTGTTTATATTATATATGCATGGATTAGGATACTTATATACTAGTACTTGATCCACCCTGTATCAAGATAAGCCCCCAGTCAGTTTTTTTGGTTAAATTGTAAAGGAAAATCTATTAGAGAGAAAGAAAGGGAGACTACATGTAAAAGGAGGATAAGAAGTCCGGGGTCCTATAAAACTATGTATGTAAAATACAGCAGGTAAAAATAACAAAAACATGTAGCAAAATTGCTCAATCTCCATGTCTTAACTCAATAATTATACACACGCGCACACATGTATATATAGAGAGGGGGGTGGTATGTGAATATTGGGGCTTAATCTTAACCATTAGATCTATTTATCAGCATTTAAGATTAAAATAATCAATCTTTTAAATAGAATTTGATAAAAAAAAGTATGAGAGAGAAACAGAGAGTTGGGGGGGGGGAGAGAAATAGAGAGCATGTGAGTCATAGGCCAGGTCCTAACTACGCCGGCAAATGGTACAAGCATCATGGAGCGTCTGCTACAGAGACAGCAACAACGATAACAAGGGGGAAGGGAAGGAGTAACAATTGGAGGGATGCACCGACATACTGTCATTCTATTTCACAAGGTTCCCAAAAGACATGGGTGAAAAGGAGCTATGGTTTGAGTTCAAGAAGTGGGGTGATATAAGGGAGGTATTTATTGCAACGAATTGTAATAGGAGTGGACGCAGATACAGATTTGTGAGATTTAAATGGGTTGAAAATGCCATGAAATTAGAGTGGCAACTGGATAATCTGGTTAATGGAGGATTGAAGTTACACGTGAATCTCCCGAAGCACAGAAGAGATTGGAACCCGACAGAGACGGTCAACAAGAAATACCAACATAAGGAGGCAGTTGTCAGTGAGAAGGTGGTAGAGAGAGACAAAGGGAAAAGAGAAGAAACAGCCTAACAGATGACTGTGTTTACAAGAGCACAAAAGATGAATTTCCAACGTGTCACAGCCAACAGATCATTCACGAATGTGGTTGCAAAAGGCAGTAAGCAGGTGGCAAAGCGGTGGACACCGAAGAACGTGCAGACAACAAATATGCCATATTGTTCATCTATGCAACTAACTCTAGCAATGGAGAAGAAGTCATGGCTGTCCAAAGCTTGGATAGGTAGACTGAGGAACCTAATGGCGTTTGATAGACTTAAAGAAGAACTGATGTGGGAAGGAGGGGAGGAGATTAAACCAAAATACATTGGCGGTGACATTAGCCCCTCAGAAAGGTCTCAGACAAGGGGATCCATTAGCCCCTTTCTTGTTTAATATTGTAGCTAAGGGATTAACTGGTTTGATGAGAGAATCTCTGTCGAAGAATGTATTTGAAGGATTTAAGGTAGGAAGGAACGGTGTTGAAATCAGTCTACTACAATATGTTGATGACACGATTTTCTTTGGGAAAACATCGATGGCCAATGTAAAAGCTATTAAGGTCATGCTGAGGAGCTTTGAATTAGTGTCCGGTTTGAAGATCAACTTTGCGAAAAGTAATTTCAGGGAAATTGGTATGCCTCTTAGTTGGGTACAAAATACTACCAATTATTTGAGTTGTAGACTACTGTCCGTACCATTTTCGTATCTGGGTATCCCCATTGGGGCAAACCCAAGGCGTAGTGAGACATAGGAGCCTATAGTCCAGAGATGTGAGAGAAAACTGTTCAAATGGATCCAAAGATACCTATCTTTTGGGGGAAGGGTAACCTTGATAAAGTTTGTCCTAAATTCAATCCCTATTTTCTTTTTTTCTTTTTTCAGGCTTCCGAAGGTGGTTGGGATGTTAGTGAGGCTGCAACGGTGGTTCTTATAGGGGGGGGGGGGGGGGGGGGGGGGGAGGAAGGGGGGAAGCTTGTGGGGGGGGGGGGGGGGGGGGGAATTCAGATCAGCAGAAGATCGCCTTGGTGAACTGGGAACCCATGTCTTTCCGAGGAGAATGGTGGTTTGGGAGAAGGATCTAGTGAAGTTCAACAATGTTTTACTTGGAAAATGGCGATGAAATCTTTTCCACCATTGGGATGAATTGTGGGCAAAGGTATTGGAATCCAGATATGGGAGTTGGAGGACCTTGGATGAATCAAGAAGGAATAACAACGATTCTATTTGGTGGCAGGATTTATGTATTGTTTGCAAGTCTTCCGAGGAGGGGAGTTGGTTTAGAAGTAGTGTAAAATGGAACATTGGATGTGGATCAAAGGTAAAGTTTTTGGAAGATGGTTGGTTGGGTGGTGGGGAGTCGTTGTTGGAGATGTATCTGCGTATGTACAACATATCTCAACATCATCATCACTTTATACATCAGCTGGAGATTGCATCAAAGGGGGGTTGGGAGTGGCAGCTGCAATGGAGGAGATTATTCAGGGAATCGGATATTGTTATGGTTGCTAAATTCATGGAGGACATCGAAGGGGTGGTAATGCAACCTAACCAACAAGACAGTTGTTGGGGGGCAGATCCTTGTGAGAGATACACAGTGACCAACGCTTACAAAATGATTAGTAGTTTTCCATCAAGCGAGAATAATGATGGTGTGTTCAAGGAGTTAAGGAACGTCAAAGTTCCAAGTAAAGTGTCATTCTTTGCTTGGAAGTTGATTCGGGATAGATTACCAATAAAGATGAATCTGAGTAGGAGGAATGTGACTCTGAATGACGTAATTTGCCCTTTTTGTAGAACCAATAAGGAGGATGTGTCACACCTTTTCTTTGTGACAAAATCTGGCCTCTATGGTAGGAAGCTTTGTCGTGGATAAACATCGTCGATGTTTACCCGGAAACTCCTAGAGCTCACTTTCTTCACCACACACATGGTTATCTCTGGGGCATAAGAACTTGGCGCTAGCAAACATGTTGGATGTCATTGACGTGGTGCATATGGTACCATAGGAATAGGGTGGTCTTCTCATATGAAAGCTTCAACGGTCAAAAGTTGTTGGATGATGCTGTTTTTTTCTGTTGGTTATGGCTCAAAAATCTGGAAAAAGGATTTGATATCCCTTTCCATTCTTGGGCCAATAATATAAGGATCAGATTTTGTGATTTTGGGGGGGGGGGGGGGGGGGGTTGGTCTTATAGGATACTTATGGATTTCTAATTCTTGCAATACTGCGTATTAGGGAGTATTACGGCTCCATAGGATTATACTTAGTAGGGTAACATTGTAAATAGAAAAGTACCACTTGTACTCATCTTTATTATTATAATACATAATATTTTGCTGATTAAAAAAAAGGATTAAAATAATCATGAACTTTTTTAAATGATCATGTGACTATTAAAAAACTTTTAATCTTAACAATTCACATTGGGTTGTATGGTCAAGATTTACTCTTTTTATTTTCATATAAAAAAACCTCTCACTAGATACATCATACATCCTTATATATTTAGGGATTTGGTACCCACTTGTTTTTAAGAAGTATGTTAGCAAGTTATAACTTTGGTTTTCTTAAAATACATCAAAGGTGTAATTTGCTAACACACTTCTAAAAAACAAGCAATGTATGTTAGCACCCATGATTTCTAACATGCATTCACATGTTTTGTATATTAAATGGTTATAATTTTGATTTCTTAAATACAGGTATAACTTACTGACAAAAGGTGGATAGTAATCTTGAAACTTCTATAACAAAATCTGGATAGTAATCTGGATAGTGGCAGCCTTATTTCAATGTTAAGAGAACATAAGCAGCAAAATATTTTCCAATGAACAAATATGGGCTCTTAACAGATCGTTATGTTTGAGTAAATGCTTCAAAATAGCCCTATAACTATAATGTTCATTCCCTACCTTTTACATTTATATGTTTAAGCAGTACTACATTTGCATTTTGTGTTTCAAAACAATACGTGGTTTAGGAAACTTTGTAATGCTCTTGAACATGTTTATTACTTCTGTTTTACAATGTCATCACAGCCTTTGTTTAAGCATGTACTCAATTGTATATTTATCGTTGTCATAACAGGTACTGCAGTTGTTATAGTCATGCTGGTTACAACGCTCCTTATGATTTTAATCATGATACTAGTGTGGCGCTGCCATTGGATTCTCGTCCTCATCTTCACTGGCTTATCATTGATTGTGGAATGCACATACTTCTCCTCAGTACTCTTCAAAGTTGATCAAGGTGGGTGGGTTCCACTTGCCATTGCTGGAGCATTTCTTATTATTATGTCTGTTTGGCATTACTGCACCGTGAAACGGTATGAGTTTGAAATGCATAGTAAGGTCTCAATGGCATGGATTCTTGGTCTTGGCCCAAGTTTAGGACTTGTTCGTGTCCCCGGGATTGGACTAGTCTACACAGAACTTGCAAGTGGAGTACCCCACATTTTTTCTCATTTCATCACCAACCTACCGGCCATCCATTCCGTTGTTGTTTTTGTATGTGTGAAGTACCTTCCTGTCTATACAGTCCCAGAAGAAGAACGATTCCTTGTCAAGAGGATTGGACCTAAGAATTTCCACATCTTTCGATGTGTTGCACGGTATGGCTATAAAGATCTGCACAAAAAAGATGATGATTTTGAGAAGAAACTCTTTGAGAACCTTTTTACATTCGTTCGGCTTGAGTCTATGATGGAAGGATGTTCAGATTCAGATGAATACAGCTTATATGGACAGCAAATAGAGCATCCAAGAGACGGCCTTTTGCATAACAATGGAAGCACAGTTTCTTCCAATATGGATTTAACAATGTCCTCAGTAGATTCAATAGTACCAGTTAGATCCCCGCATCACATGAATATTACTGTCAGGTCTTCTGGTCAAACAAGCAGCCAGACCGAAGTTGATGAACTTGAATTTTTGAATACCTGCAGGGATGCTGGGGTGGTTCACATACTAGGAAACACAGTTGTGAGGGCCAGGAGGGAATCAAGGTTCTACAAGAAAATAGCTGTTGATTATATTTATGCATTTCTTAGGAAGATATGCAGGGAAAATAGTGTAATCTTCAATGTCCCTCATGAGAGTCTCTTAAATGTTGGTCAGATTTTCTATGTATAGATAGCCCCATATCCTTGTGATTGCCATTTTTTGCAAAATGAGCTGAGTATAGCACATGAACAACACTTTGCTTATGGTAATCAAGTGTTACAATTCGGAGATGTCTTAGAAGAATGGCTTTTTGGCAATTATCTCTTAAAAATTGAAAGTGTTGCTCCCATATGGCTAAATAGATTTTCAACTCATCTTTATGTTATACTAAATCGTTTCACTCGTCTCCATTTTATGCTGCCTAAGTACTTAAGGTAGGGAACATATTACGTAAATTACATTTAGCCCACCCATACAATTTGCGGTTTGTAGTGGTGCCTCATGGATTTAGTGAACACATCCCAAATTAGAGGTTAGGTACTTAGGTAAGGTGAAAAAACTCCAAACTATAGGAAAGTTTGATATAAATTGTAATAATTTTCCTAGTACAAACATGGGGTATAGTTTGTGGGGGATATAGGTATGCTTTTTGAAGTAGAGGGGGACAAGTTGAACGAACTCAAAACTATAGGTGAGTTAGGCACCAACCAACCTTTATTTTTTTGTGTGTGGAATCTGAGTTGTTTCATGTGATGGGACAGTGGAGTGTAAACTCTGCTTTCTATTTTCTTTTTTAATTTGAAATATTCAGCCTATGTTAGGGCACAGGGCATCACAAATGTTTGTGCATAACAAAATACCAAAGAGACATTCAATTTTCAGTTTTCACTTTCAATGGTTGTAATTGCACGCGTAAACATTTGCAAATTTGCGGTAGTATTATGTATACCAAAAAGTGGGTCTGTTTGAGTTTTAAAATAACACAACCAGTTTTTTTTTTTTTTATCAGCCAAAAGAATATAGTAATCATAAAGGGTATAAGATGTTCCCAAAGTTTACAAACAACAGAACAAGAAAAAGAATGTGCCCCTGCAGCGGTAGTGGTTAAGTATTTGATCAATATCCTATAACCACGAATTAAACACAACTCAAATCAACATAGACCCAAATGTGTATGCTTATATATACCTACACAATACCTGCGAGATACAAACTTTTTATCTTTTCCTCGGAGCCACGCTTGAGTTTAGTGTACAAAATTCTCTGCCAAAGCGTTTGTGACTCAAAAACACCTTGTTTGAAAATACATTCATTTCTAATACTCCAAATATGCCACACAATTTTTGTTTTCAGGAGATGCACGTGCTGCCAAAAATGCTGTTCCGGTGAATTTGGTAGAGCTGTTGACACGTGCAGCCAGGAATAACAAGCTTTCCAAATATCCATAAACTTACTACAAGAAAATTTATAGTTTCTTCAGCCTCTCCACACAAAGAGCATCTCCCATCCTCTTGAGCTACAATGACATTCCTCCTCCTAAGATTATCTTTTAGCATTATCCTCCACACCAGAAATTTTGCATCAAAGTTATGGTTTGAGAGGCCACCATGTCCATGTGCAAAGTTTGTTAGGCCGATTTGACCCAAAAACTCTCCGAGCTATCCCTCTCCCAACACCATTGGTCATCACACTCCTTGCTAATATTTGCATTAGCTAGAGAGTATAGCTTGTTTTGAAAGGTAAACATCCTCGGAAATTTCTCCCCAATACTCACTTCATCCACCCTTCTTTTAGTTTCTTTGTTTTAGTTTTTTTTTTTTTTCTCCATTCTTCTTTTCACTATTCTTTTATTTTAATTTATTTTTTCTCTCTTTTATCTTATTTTTATTTATCATTGAATTCATCTAACCCCAATTAACTTGGATTAAAGGTGCTGTTGATATTGATGACTCACTTCATCCACCAAATTATCAAGCCAAAATCTAGCTTGATCACCACCACCTATTTTCCACCTAAGTCTCCTATCTAACCACCTATTTGTAACACAACCCGTGTCAAATTTTCTCATTCAATAATTATTCACCTTCATTCATCATACTCAGACCCATGACCTCGATGGCTCAATTACTTTCACCCTAGACATCATTCCAGATTCAAAATTGAAATCGTTGGGTATGTCATTTTTCAATGTGTACAATGATATTGAAGATCAAACTCAAATTCTTATGCATCTACTCCAACCTTCAGCCACTAGGCTCTATATAATATAGGTTACGTCATTTGTCATGTATTAAAGTTGTGCACGATGTAATTTGTACATTTTTTTTGTTAAATATTACTTTCTGCTGAAATATAAGCAACAGAAGAAAAAAATTGGTGGAATTATAGATAAATAAATTTTAACTACTCTTTTATTTTTTATGCACTTTGTTTTTGTTCATTACTACCTTTGGAATGAAACAAATTCCAATACTACCTCAAGAAATTACTTTAATTTCAGTTTGACTAATTTTGTGTCTTTTTTACATCATAGTAGTAATTGTTCACATGCTAGTAAATATACCAAATGCATCACAGAATTAGTCAAACAGTATCCCGAAGCCAACGGAAATGTCTTACTTGGGAATGCAGTCTGTGCCCTAAATAAAATTAGAATAATTCTAAATTCGTTAACTAATTCTCTTAATTTGTTTATGCTAAATATTGAATGCATTTTATATTTTTAAAACATTAAATACATTTATTTTTTATTTCATATTTCACTTATAAAATAGTAAGAGAATTCTCAAAAAGATTTGTAGGGAGATACAATATTAATTATAGAAGTAGAAAAAAAAGTAAAACAAACTTCACAGTTATTTTATTAGAATAAAAAATTTATTGTATCTCTTGGTATTGAAACCTTAAAGCACAAAATACAAAGGGTCTTATAAAAATAATCCAACAATAAAATAAAAAATATTTTATAAATAAAAACAAAGTTAGTAATTGTTTATAATTAAATTATAGTGCAAAACGTAATTATGCTATTATATATATTTATATATGTACATTTTTTTATCCTTATTATAAGTAATTATTTATTCTTAATAATAGCGTTCAAGTCTGCATTTTAATATTATCGTAGATATGGAGGGTTATTTAGCATTTTAAAAACCCATGCTCTAATCATTAACATCATTTAACTTTTTGGCTGCACATGCGATAATGATACAAGAGTAGTGTTGTCACCCTCCTATTAACAAAATAAATGTGCCCTGTTATTGTAAATTAATGTTACCAAAACTGAATCCAAGACGCAAAAGGTCAAAATAAAGATTTTCTTTATCTTAATACTTCGTTGATTAGAAGAAAAAATCCAAAATTAGGCAAAAAATAACTAAAATTTGAAGAAGAAAATTTGATTTCGCCAAAGCAAATCAGCAAAAGAAAAGTTGAAGGTGATACTAGTAGTAGTTAAGGTGATGAGTGGGACCCAGTTTTATAGTTTTGCCTTCACGAGGCACTGTACTGACTGCAGTCAAATTATCTCTGTATATTAACTAATAACCACTGACTCACTGACTAATCTAGTTAGTGCGACGCCTATGCATTGCCATTTCATTTATATTTTCTTCTCTGTAGCCATTGCTTTATTTATAGTTTTCGGCTTTTCGCTCGCAAATTGCATTGCTACAATCATATTTTTATAGTGCCGTTTAAATTATAGTAGTACTTTTATTTGGGGAAAAAATGGTTTCAAAGATCCAAAGAAAGAAATAAACTCCTACCAATATTAGGTTGATTGGAGTGTAACTGAGTTCTTATATCCTAAATAAATTATCGAGTTTAAGTTTTCCAAATAAAAATACATAATTAAAAAAATCACTAAATATAGTTAATAATGCTTGATACTTATAACTAGACTTGAAAGAAGAAAAATAACTACGTAATACGAGGCTTTGGACTTGAATGTGAACAAATAGCAAGGATTAGAGTCTAGAGGAAAAATTGTTGAACATACTAACTTAGTGCATGTTTATTTTTTAGTTTAGAGGTCTAAAAGTAAAATTGAAAAAATATCTTGTTTAATTTTCAGTTGAACCTGATTTAAAACTGAGTTTAATTGTAATTCTATTTTGAAACTTAGTTTGAAATAGAAGTGAGAGGAGAGTTTTTATCCAAACTTTAGTTCCTAAACTGTAGTCCAAACATAGCCTTACCAAGGGAGTGGCCATGCTTCTCTCAGTTCTCACAACAAGGACTGCAAATTGCAATGCAATCACCACAACCAGGCCGTATAGCACATTTCCACTTCAACCATATCCATGAACAAACTCTCGCATAGTTACACATAACTCTCCATCCCATAATATTTTGATTCGTTTAAAATTTATAATATTTATTTATTTATTTAATCAATTGAATTAGACTCATCTTTCATAATATAATATAACAAAATTTTCTTACTTCAATACAGACTCTCCCATCACCATTCCAGTTACCACCCAACCTGATGCCATCTCCACCCTACCATTCACACCCTCTTACCCTTCATCATATTTTTTTATTATAAAAATTAGGCATGAGTTAATTGTAATATTAAGGAGAAACTCATTCATATTTTTCTCTTAAAAGTGTTTTTGAAAAAGTTTATCCAAAAAAAAGTTTAAGTAATTATAATAAAATATAACAAATAAATGCATAATAACCAACTAATAAATGTATTCAAGTATTCATTAATGACACCATTAAAATTCATTATCGTTTTTGTAATACCTCATAATGAATGTGCATTTAAGATCTATTTTCTATTAAATGTCTCATTCATTAATATAATAAATTCATAAATAAATCCATTAATTAACAATTAAAATTCATAAATATACATAAGTATAATAAATAAATGCATGATAACCCATTAATAAATGCATGAATTTAAATATTCATTTATTAACCATTAAAATTCAGTTGTTGAATAAAAGAACATTTACTATATATATCACTGCGGTACTATACTAACTAATGTTGCTTCCACCATGCTTTACAGTCCATACTAGACAAAGAGGAGAAATACTAATACAAGTTCCATGCATATAATAATGAATTATTATATCTGGTTCCAATTTCAAAAAATGCCATCCTAGACAAAGAGGACAACAAACAATATCCAGCAAGCAACACTATATTTCATTTCACTTGGAGAAAAAAACTTTACATGTTCTCAACAATCCTATATTTTTGGTAGTTCACTCACTGTCATACCTACAAAAATTCTAGCGCATTGATGAAAAGGCTTCAGCATCAAGAAAGAATATGGTTTCAATTTTTTAATCCAAAACACTACAGTTATGTTTCCTGATCTCTCACAGCATGGTCTGAGACAGTTCCCTCAGATGACACCTCCACTTCACCAGGCCGTTCAACCCGAGAGGGATCTGATTGAGTCTTGCTGGAATCTCCACTATCAAGGTCATGTACTTCTTGTTCTTGAGGTGGACACCAAATTTTTGGTGAGACCTGCCTAGGATTCTTATTTCTGAAGGCACCTTCTGAGTCTTTGAATTTGGCTCTGCCAACAGGCCTTGTCAATGGAAGCTTGCTGTCAAGAAAGTTTGAAGCACCAGTGATCGATGGAAGATGGGGGCCAGGAGCAACACATGATGCAACCAACTGGAGCACTTCAGGAGATGGAGATAGTCCTGAACTTGCTTTTTTTGAAGAGTGTGACGAGCTTGCCACTTTCAAATTTAGAGGAGGCAAGTTAAGGTCAGATTCACTCTGCTGAGTTCCTAGAACTCCTGTATGAGAAAGTAGAGGCAATGATGGGCCCAATGGGAGTGAGCTTGAAGCACTGTTATCAACATGGTCGCTGCTGTGCAAATCCCTGCTGTTTCGAGCAAAATCTGGAAGACCCTGACTGAACTTGTGTGATCTTCTCTTCTTTTTCTTTTTGACACTACACCTCGGGTCCTTTGGTAGGGAGGGAGGTGGTCCAGGAATCACAAACGGGGGAATTGTAGGCTTATCTTCCCCGTATAACAGGCGAACTGATTGAGCAATGGCTGATACTGTGGGTGGCAGTTCAGGATCAGGAAGTTTGGCGGGGGAGCTCACAGCTTCTCGTAACCAATGGGGAAGCTTGTCTTTTGAAGTACTTCTTCCACCCACTTCCTCTCCTTTTGAGTGAAAAAGATCAGGTCTAGTGGGGTTAGATAACAATCCTGAGCTAGTAGACTCACCATTTCCTACATTAACACGATTATCACGCACATCATTGAATGATCCATCAAGAAGTACAGGCAACTTTCCACGCTTGGAATTTCCTTGGTCATCCTCCTTTTGATGTGCATCAATGCTGCCTGAGCAATTCAAGCCTAAAGAACCCAAGGTACTGGTTCCAAAAGAATTAAGCAGAAATGGTCTTTCAGTCAGTACACTGGAAGAAGTTCCTGGTCTATCAGATGTTTCAGCAGAAGCACCTTCAGGAAATTTTGATCTGTTTTTATCATAACTCCAAGATGGAAGAGGTACAAAGTGATCATTTTGCAAACTAGGTCGGTCCAATGTACCAAAATGTGACAGACTAGATGCAGAATCACCTATCCCTAATTTCATGTCAGTCAGATGGTTTTGAAATTTTGGTGGCAAAAGAAATTTGCTCCCATGCAAGGCCCTTTCCATCATTCCATCAGAGATTGGAAAATGTGCCGATTTGGTAGATTTTGTTGTCTTGGATGATCTTTGTGCAGGAAAAGGTGGCCCCTGAAAGACCTTTACCTGTTCCTCTTCCCACCTCACTGATAAATCCTCAGATGTTTTGTACTTTGAAAACTTTAACTTGGGATCTCTGAGCATAGCATCCCAATTACCCCTTCCATGCCTACGAACACCAATCCAGAGGGAATCAAGTTCATCTTCAGACCACCCCTCTGATTTTGACTTCTTTTTCAATAAATTACTTGATCCAGATCCAGTTCTCATCATTATGTTTTCAAGCACCTTCCTATGGTTTTCTGGGAAAGATGAGAATGTGATTGGTCTTTGTCCTAAACCCAAAGTAGGGGGAACATCCCTGTCTTGCTGATTATATCTGAATAAATCTTCAGGGGGTATTTTGAAATTTGGCAACACTGGCATTGTTGGAAGGTCTTGCATAGATCCATTCAAAGATTCAAGTCTTCCTCCTATAGACAAACTGGGCAAGAGGTCCAGATGTGAATTTGGCATGCTCTTGGTTGTAAGAGGAAATCTGGCCAACAACCTTTCATCATATGGCAGATTTGGCAAGGCCATCTTCTCCTGAAAATGAGAGAATCTAGCACCTGAATTTTCAAATGCATCAGATTCCTTTCCTTGCACAGACGGTGGAAACTGCAAAATAAATAAATAAAGGATGCAAATCATAAGGACATGTGTAAAGCCAACTACCATCGACAATGAAATCCACAAATGTATTAAGAGAGCATACTGGAACAAATGGGAGACTGTTATCAGGGATGCTATTTTTGAAACTTGGTTGTAAATTTTCTGTTGATGCATCTGCCAGCTTGGTATTTGCTGCCACTTCCATACTTCTGACCTCAGCATCCATGGAAGTCCCAGAACAAGGGGCAAGACTGAATGGAAACTCTTGTCTGGATCCATGCCTATGTCTCCAATTTAACTTCGAAATATTACTTTCCGATGATTCTATTTGGTTAGTATTAGGAGCACAAAGTCCCAGTACAGGCAACAAATTGTTGGTGGGCATAGAGCTTGTCATGCTCAGACCCCCTTTAGGATGACTTGGAAGAAAAATGTCAGGGAGAGAACGACCTAGCTTACTGACAGAAGCATCAAAATGACTGCTCATTTTATGTTTTGAAAGCTTATCGATCCTTGATAAGGAGTCAGTGTTGCTATTCTTAGCTTCTGAAAGTTGTCTGTCCTCTAGGTTGATAGAAGGCCCCTCCTGAACTGAATGCATCGGTCCAACCCCTAGATCCCCACTCTTGGTAATGGCTGGAGAATGTGAAAGTAACTCATTACCTAGAAGTCCCTCAGCAGGATTTGATTCTTTAATCGCTTTTATCCGGGCAAGTCGTTCCTTTTGCCGAGCACGGAGTTTACCACTGTTAAGCAATAGCAAGTGTAAATCATCAGCAATGAGGGCCCATTTAATTGTCAATGCATACCGAATATACAGAATCTACCACTGCCAGAGACACGATATCTTGGTACATGAATTCAAAAATTACCAATTAAAATTTGAACCACAATTAAATAAACTCATCAATACAGATAGAACTGAAGAGGGAATACCAGTATACTATGTATAGCTTAATTTGTTTAAAGGAAATTAATGCATGGATGTCCAAACTACCTTAAACAATTTATCAACAGCATGTAGGAATTGCTAAGAGATCTAGGTAAGTCATTTCAATAAGTTAAAATTAAAGTATCACAGGTTTATATTTACATAAATAACTACTTTACAGAAAAAAGAAGGAAAACAAACGAGGAGGAACTCCTTGACAATTTACCAGTGAAAGAAGCCAAGTATAACACCAAAAAGAAGTCATCATGGCAGACCAACAGCACTGATGACAGATAGGCTCATTTAAAATATGTATTAAAAGGAGGGAAAAGAGGAATGATGAGAAGAGATTGGAAGATGAACATGTATACATCTCCCTTAACCGTATTTAAAAAAACATGAAGTAAGTTCAAAAAATAAATCATACTATTTTGCCTTGAAGGCCCGTCCTGCTGGTGTATATTCACGCTCAGGCTCTGGTTCTGGCTCTTTTTCTTCACCACCACTCTGGTTGAACAAGCACACCAATAGAAAGCATTAACAGATAGACCAATAGAATTTCTACTAGAATTAAAATGAAGTTAAGCTTAAATACTGAAGCTAAAGTGGTAAAACAGCTGAACAAATATGAAAACTTTAATAATAAGCAAGTGACCCTAAATTGCGAGCAGGAGCCTATTTACAGCCCTCCACACAAAAACCAACAACTAAACTAATACTGAGCTGGAAATAAACTGGGACAGGAATAGCCCTACGCAAATAAAGAAAGTAAGTCCCAATTTACAAGAATACAATCCCCATGTTAAATGCCGCACAACCATTCAACAATAATGCATGTTATTGTATGGGGTTCACATGATTACACTGAAGAAAACCAATTCCACCCTACCCTAGCTAAACACTCAAAGGTGCCACAAATGCTTGAGAGAGTTGTGTGACATAGGTAGAGCTTTGTAACTTGGAAGGCATATATAGAGAAAACTAATATCTTAACAAAAATGTGATTCTACAAAGCACAAAATAGTTTTTCCAAAGGCATTTGGTAGATCTATCCCAACCAGGATCACAGCTGGACAACGAAAAGAATATGAAAAACAGAGTCACTGCCATGGTTTATCAAGGGAAAACATACAGAAAAACTCTAAAAGAAGTCTTGAACCTAAATATGGATTTGGGAATTAGTTATGCACAAGGAAAGTGCCACCCTACGACATCCATTATAAAGACAGTTACTGTTTAACCTAGCAGTTAAAACAAAATTTGTCTTTCCCTCTGCTCATTAAGTTATTTACCAAACAATTTTTTTATTAGCTTTTTATTTTTTAAAAATAAACTATTTTTTATTATTATTTTTTATCTTATTTTAATCCTTTATTAATGAATTTCGGGGGACAAAGCTTAAAGTCTAAAACCTAAATTAAGCAGTCTTTAAATTTGATTAGCTTATACATCTGATAAAAACACATGGGAGGATATTTTAAGATATTATGAGAAACAAAACTTTGTCATCATCTTCCGCCAGTGATATTCAGAACCAAATACATAATACATAATAAAAAAATATTGAGCATATTAACTAATAGGTTTTACTTGCATACAGAAAGGAAGCAAATTACCTCACTCATTGTTTCACTTGGATGTGGAGCATATACTTCCCTATAAGAAACTGCTTTTCTCTGCCGCTTCCCTCGACCAAGAGCTGCTTCCTCCTCACTTTGATATTTCTCCCACCTACAAACCAAGGTATGACAAGAAAATTCAATCATATTAGTCATGCTACTTGATAGCTAACTATGCTGTCAAATGTATCACAATATGAATTTGAAAAAAATTTGCTTTCATCACTTGTAGAGATAAAAATTATTCCCCAGGTTTTATTTAAAATATTCGAATTTTTAGAAAAGTGGTTTCTAATAATCATGCTCCTTTACCATCATATGCTCAGAAGAGTTCACTGATTGCTGCTTCAGTTCTTATAAATAAGTGTTAGTATGTGATAGAACCCAAACAATTAAACTGGGATATCTCAAAGAAAACACCGAAATTAATCAACTAAACAGAGTCACAACAGCTCTGTTTTGGAAATACACAAGTCTCCTTACAAATAAACTGAAACAGTAAGAGAAAAACACAGGAAAATATGAAAGCAAGAAACAACAGGGTCCTTCGAGATGCCCTGAAAATCTCCCAAGTCCCAGCCCAATTCCAAAATGACCCCCAAGGTACTATCCTCAGTACCACCATCCGCTTTATCCTTTCTTTCCACTCACGCCCGTAATGTCCTCACAATGCATTTGCATGCATAACAACCCATTTTCTGACACAGCAGGTGGGACCACAGAATTCCACACTCTTATTTTTATCCCTTACATAAGTATGGATTGGGCCTGGGCCTATCAGTATGTTAGCATCGCAGCTAAGATTTACGTGGGTGACTAAATCTTGTAGTTAGGATCTACACTGTCTGAAATTTTTGTATGCAAGTGTGTTGTGCCCCTTCACATAATTAAGACCTAAGTGCAGCTACTGCATGAGACTAAGGACCTGTTTGTTTAAGTTTTAAAAAAACATGAAGCTATTTTTTTTGGGTTTTGCTACAATTATATAAAAAAAATACTTGTGATTTTTAAAAGTAGCCATAATTATAGCAAGAAGCTACTCAAAACAGTCTTCAAAAATATCAGAAATCTGACTTTTTCAAGATTTTTTTTTTAAAGCCTTATCCCACTAAGTGAGATCAGCTACATCACAACCATTCGGCTCAATTACAAACCAAATCTTTAGAGATATTATTTACCACAAGACCCCTCTTCACAAATTCCTCCAAGGTCTTTCTTGGTCTCCCCCTCCCCCTTTTCATCATAGGACAAAATACCAAGCAATCTACTCTCCTCACCAGGGCGTCTAGTGGTCTTCTTAGTACATGTCTAAACCATCTTAACTGATTTTCTATTATCTTTTCTTCAATCAATGTCACATCAATATCTCCAAGTATACAATCATTTCATATACATCCATCTTAACATATTCATCTTGTTACTCCCACCTTTTTCTCTTGTTATCCCTTTAAAGCCCAACAGCCATAGAGTATAGTCATGCGTATATCACTACAATAGAACTTCCCTTAAATAAACACATTAAAAAAAAATTAGAAGTGATTTTATTAAAAAAATAGTATTTTTTTCACGAAGATAGCTAAAACAAATGGGCTATAAGTTAGTCTCCTCCAGCTGTCAGTTAGTCATGATTGCTAAGTTTGTGGATAGTTAGTCAGAAAGTTGGTTAGTGTACCAACAATAACTCTGCTGTCAGACTGTGTAAGAGAGCTAGTAAATCTCAGATATATAAATACCTACATTTGTACTGAAACTATTCAGATATAATATCAAAAACACTTTACATCCTCAAATTCTCTTTAATATTTTCCATTTACTTTCTTGCATTTTGTGTTTCTATCTGGTTTCATTTGCTGCCTTTCACTCTTGTATGGCATTAGATTGTTTTCTGGGCCTGATGTTGCTGCTCAATCCATTCCATTCCACTTCTGATCCACCACCACCAGGTAAATCCTCTTCCTCTCCAATAATGTTCCCAAACATAACCTTTGTTTGACTAGACAATCACCATTTCTTGCTGCGAAAACAGCAAGTAGAAGCAGTGATTAAAGCTCACCGTCTTATTAGATTAATTGTATATCTGGAGATTCCACTGAAATTTGATGAGGATTGAGAATTAGGATGAGTCGGCAAAGCATGCATGCATGACCAAATGTTGTTCTCATAGTTGCCATCCTCTCTTTCCAAATCAATGCTTACCTGAGTGGTCAGCTGAGTTCATTCTTGGCAGGTAGGGAAAGAAATCCATACCTATATTTAGTGCGTCAACAAGCAGAAGTCCACAACACAGAAAGGCACGCATCCTATACAGAGTATCTCCTTTGAATCAAAGCCCTTGTTGATTCAATAGTCTCAATCAGTGGTCTGGTGACATTGCACATTGGAAAAAACCCAAGTCCCACATCGGCTAGAGATAGTGTCAAGATAAAGTATATAAGTGGGGGACAACCCTCACCCTAGCTAGCTTTTGGGATTGAGTTAGGTCTAAACCCACATTCTAAGATGATATCAAAGCCTATCCTAGATCCATTAATGGGCCACCCACCATATTATCCACGCACCAAGCCCAAAAGTGCTGGGCATGAGGGGGTGTATTGGGAACAACCCAAGTCCCACATCGACTAGAGATAGTGTCAAGATAAAGTATATAAGTGGGAGGTCTAAACCCTCACCCTATGAGCTAGCTTTTGGGGTTGAGTTAGGTCTAAATCCACATTCTAAGACTGCATGATCACACTGATATATCCTTGAGGTATTACCTGAGCAATATGAAGCTTTTGTCACCTCAGTCATCCATTTGGAATCTCACAATGTTCATGACATGGAACATTTGCTGCTTGACCATGAAGCAAAATTTCAAAAGCATAGGCAAACTACATTATCAGATGTCCTCTCCCTCTGAATCTAGATCAAGGCAATCCTAAGGAATCTGTTTCAAATCAACATAACCAACACTCTGTGCACAGGACCAAGTACTAGTCAGCCTGCATTTTGACACTTGACTTTAGACAAAAATCACAAAAGGGATTTTATGTGAAGGACATGTTAAAATATATCCAACTCCTAGGTCTTCTGCCTTCCTTTAAGCAATTACTAGACTCAGCAGTAGCAGCTAACTGACTCTTACAGATTCTGTTAAAGTCATAACAAACTAGAGCAGTTACAACAGTGAAAAACAGAATTTAATCAAACAGTAACTATTAGTTCTGCAACTACATGAGCATATCACAAACACCTAAAAATGTACCCACTTTATTGACATGTCTGATATATAAACTTCCTTAAAAAAACCATGAACACAAACACACACAAAAAATATCTAAGCCTTATCCCATTATGCACGGTTGGCTGGATTAACAGAAACCCACAGAAACAAGTAAAACAGTTCTATCAAAAAAATTGTTTATATTTCAGGTCATTTCAGACAAGGAGGGAGTGATCTACAGCAACATTGTCTGTGTGTAGGGTGTCCCCCACTCCCATCCGGGGGTGCTAATGGGCTTTTGTTTTTGGACAGAAGGCAGCTGCGCACTATGTTCCAAATTCTTAATGTCTCTTGAAATGATATTTTTATTCTTATTAAATAAGTACTTTATGCAGACAATAATCAGTAATTTCACGGAACTTGGATGCTAAAGTAATATATGACAAAAATGGAGGAGAAAACAAAAAGAAGCTATTTACCTCACACGCAGTAGTTTGTCCCATTCATTTTCTTCATTGCCATTCACTGCTGCATTATCCTCTTTCTTTTCAGAATTTTGTGTACACACATCATCAGTCCCATGAGGAGGAGATTCACCCACTACATGTTCTTCAGTTGGTTCGTCATTCCACTCAAGCGCCTAAGTAAGAAATTTTCAATCACAATAAGGGACAGAGCACACTATATCTAACCGTGTTTAGGAGCACAAAGATACAATTTAAAATTTAAGAAAAAATAAAAGGGGAAACTTAATCATTCAATTAACTTGATAAAATCAAAATTTATGGGAGAAAGAAACTTATAGAAAAAGGGAAACCCAGTGCACAAGGCTCCCAACTAGTGGAGTTTGGGGAGGGCAGGTGTACACAGCCTTAACCCCCACATGCGAAGAGACTGTTTACAGGATTTGAACCCATGACAACCAGGACAAAAGGCAGCAACCTTACCATTTCACCAAGGCTTGCCCTTAGAGAAAGAAACTTATATCATATT
This sequence comes from Glycine latifolia, assembly GCA_013407115.1. Classification (NCBI taxonomy): domain Eukaryota; kingdom Viridiplantae; phylum Streptophyta; class Magnoliopsida; order Fabales; family Fabaceae; genus Glycine; species Glycine latifolia. The sequence continues at coordinate 27,565,363 of CM023945.1, forward strand.
AAAAATAAATGGAATGAATTTCCAGAGGCACAAGGGGAACAGAGCATCAACAAATTCTTTGTTTAGATTGTTTACATATTAATCATAGAGGCAACTTCAAAGAACTACATATAAAACCAAGTACGGCCATTAATGACAGAACCGGAAAACTTAAATCATCATAAGCACACAAGCTAGAAGACAGTTTCAAATAGCAAAGGTACCTAAGAAAGGGAAAATAATAAAAGCCACAAGAGAAAGAAAAGGATAGGGGCATGGGAGTACGTTGTTGTCTAAACGCAAACAATCAAAACAAGATTCATGTATGCCACGAAAACACATCATATGACTAAGTTTATTGCCTTATTGGTAATATTCTAGCTTCTAGCGAAAGTTTAAAGAAACAATACTGTATCAACCAGAGTTAACCAATTACTTCACCTTCACTGAGCCCAGCATATCATTCTCAGAATCCCCTTCAGCATTATCAGTTGAACCATCTTGAAGGATTGAACGATCAAGCAATTTTAAAATAGCATTTTCATCCCACAGAATCTTGCTGCTGCTGCTATCAGTACACTTATCCTTGTATACATCTCCCAGACCACCAGTCCTCTTCCGATGCTTATGTTCTATATCTGCTACTGCCTCATCTTTGCTACTATTGTTATTTTCACTCATGTCTTTCCCATTCAGTCCAGGAGAATCATTGAAGAGTTCCTCAGTTCCCCACTTTAAAATATCTTCTACCTCTTTTTGAGATCCAGACTTATTTACAAAAAGCTGATCAAGCATCAATTTCTTCTTAGCAAGCTGCAAGATGCGCTCTTCAACACTAGCTCGAACCACAAGCCGGTATACCAAAAGTCTATTTGATTGTCCAATTCTGTGTGCTCGATTCATTGCTTGGATATCTGCATGGGGATTGAAATCAGAATCATAGATGATGACAGTGTCAGCAGTTGCCAAATTTATCCCAAGTCCACAAGAGCGAGTGGATAACAAGAAAACAAATCGACTTTTGTCTTGGTTAAAGCGTGCAATAGCTGACTGGCGATCAGCTACAGAAACAGATCCATCCACTCTCTCATACGTTTTAGGCCCAAATTCTATATTCAAATAGTCCTCCAGGATGTCAAGAAGCTTGGTCATTTGTGAGAAAATAAGAACTCTGTGACCTTCCCTGTGTAAAATCTTTAGCATAGAATGCAAAAGAGTCAACTTAGCTGAAGCCTTTATTCTCATTTCATGAAGGAACTCAACAGAACCAGATTCGGGCTCAGTTCCTGTTATGAGGTATGGATGATTACAGACCTTCCTCAATTGCATCACAATGTTCAGCATAGATTGTTGGGCAACCCCTTTCCCAATGTTCCGCAATACTTGATAATTCTTTGTAAGCATTGCACGGTAATATTCAGCTTGGATGGATGACAACTCAACAGGAACCATTCTTTCTGTCTTAGGGGGGATATTTTGCATGGCATCCTTTTTAAGTCTACGAAGCATGTGAGGAGCAACAAGTTTTTTCAATTCATCAACTTTCTCTGCCGTCGTAAGATCATTAAATTTCTCCTCAAATAAAGATAGAGAAGGAAATGAAGCTGGCTGCAAGAAATTAAGCAAGTTGTACATCTCACCAAGGTTGTTCTGGAGAGGGGTACCTGTCAACAGTACACGATGTTGAAAAGAGAATGTATTTAGCAAGCTGAAAAGCTTACTTTCTGAATTCTTCAGTCGATGGCCCTCGTCAACAACAAGAACTTCCCAAGGAACTCCACGCAAATGAGAATAATCAGCAAGAACCATTTCATATGTAGTTAAAAGCACATTAAATTTATAGGCTTCTGTTTTCTTATTCAATCCACTTGGATCATTTGCATGCCATTCATACTGGCGAATTATTGCTCTTGCTTTAGCACAGCCATGATATTCTACAACATTCACAGACGGAGCCCATAGTTCAAATTCAGCAAGCCAATTAGGCATTGTGGAAAGCGGTACCAAGACCAAGCAAGGAAGTGAAACTTTGAATTCAAAATACAATGATGAAATAAAAGCACAAGCAGATACTGTTTTCCCAAGCCCCATCTCATCAGCAAGTATCACATTTTTGGACTTATACCAGCATTTACGCAACCAGTTCAGTGCCTCAAGCTGATGGGGAAACAAAGAACCACCTTTTAGATCCTCAGGTTGCTCTGTAAGATTAAAAATATCATTTTGATTATCATTGCTTTTCCTAGTTGAATTTTCCTTTGATGAATCCCTTTCAAGAGTGAGGGTTTCAAGATTATTGAAAAGTGTAATCAAATGAGAAGAACTTTGAAGCACTGGTTCATCTAAACTTTCCCAAGTGCATTCATCATAAGGCAGTCCAGTCCATTTTATAAATGCTTCAAATGTTCCATGTTTGGAAGTTCGAAGGGCAAGCACCCGCTGAGGCTGCTTCCAATGCTCCTCACAAATATCAATTATCGTCATCCCATACTTTGCCTTGTAATTTTCTAGTTTTCTCTTTGCAAGAACTTTTAACTGGGATTCAGAAATCCAACTATTATGAATATGAGACTTTCCTACCCATTTAACTAAAAATTCATAGAAAACTTGCTCTCCATTTGGGCCTGCGCATTCAACTACGTTAGCATCCTGAGCTTTATCGTCAATACTGCCACTCGTTCCCTTCTCTGCATTCATTTCTTTTTGTTTTGTTTCAAGAGAGAGATGTATTTCACAATTTTTTGGAATCTCACTGTTGTCCTCACTTCTTACAGCAACATTAATGATCTCCTCTATCTCCACCTTGTCCGTTGGTTTTTCCAACTGTTCAGCAGATACAGCAGAATCATCCTGATCTTTACCATCCCCGTCACAGGGACCTAAATCATCAGTGGCTTTACTCAATGAATCTACAGGATTTCCTTTCTTACTTTCTTTTGTTATTGATCTTTTGTATACATGAATCCCTTCCACCCTATCAGTGTTTTTCAGTATTCCTTCTTCATCAGAACTCTTGACATTTTGACGATCATCAATATGATTTTCAGTTGATTCAACATCCAAATCATTAGCACAAGCAGAATTATCATCTAGTAGTCGGGACTGATTTTCTAATATTACCAGATCACCAGAAGGTGAGTCACCCGCAACATTCAAGGACAAGTGGCGTGATGAATTTGCATTCTCACCTTGAATTCGACACCCTAGAACCCGATCAACCTGTGAGAATGATATCCAAGTGCAGTAAGTCATGATAATCACATAAAAGATATCAGGGGAGGCATTTTCTTAAACAAAGAAATGCAAATCGTCTGACAGCTCTTTTTAGATGATTACCTGCAGAGACTCAGCAATAACACTGCCTTCAGGCAAAAAAGTTTTGTCCACACGACTCCGTGCTTTATCAACTTCACTTGGAGTATCTTTCATTAGCTGAGAGACCTTCTGCATCCAGGCAAAAACAAATCATGCTTACAGTGTAATAAAAATGCAATAGCATCTCAACAACAACAACAAAGCCTTGTCCCACTAGGTATAGCATCTCAACAACAATAGTAAATATATGCTAGATAGAATATTAATATAAATCAAGGATCTTGTAGTAGGATTAATACATTCAAATAGCGAGTTAACATACCCTCCCACACTATACTGCTCTGATACATATAAACCACACAGCTATTGGCATTCCTAATCTAACCAAATGTAGCAAACCTTGCATACTTTGAGAAACACTTATACCTCATTTTTCATCGCTTTCTGCAGACTGTAATACATCTAAAAACAATTCATACAAAACATGTCTAAACAATATTCAAAATTTCTCTCCTATTAAAGGAAAATGTATTTACAGTTTTACACAAATCATTTAATTCAATAGTTCTTTCCTGTATCCTAGTATTCAACCAACAGCTAGATCACTGTCAGCCTGCACCATTATTTCTTATTTTTGTGTTCATGTTTTACTATTTCCTAACTGTGAGCTTACAGAAGGCTAGGAGATGCGGACAATACATACATACATACATAGAAATGAAACGTAGGTTGTGAATTAGCAATTGAAATTAAATTTGAGGATTGAAGGTGAGTTATGCAATTTATGGGCATTACAGTTGCAAAACACTACACATAAAAGACCTCAACTGTAGTCCATCTACGTCACCATAATTTAAGGCTACAATAATTAGACCCTTTATCATTTAGACATTACAAATATATTTGTAATGAATTTCCAAGAGATGTATACACTGTAGAGTGCACTAAACCATTATGATAATTTAAAATAGTCATGCTTTAACGTAGTATACCATGGCCAGAATTGGTGTCTAGAGAGACAAAAAAGGGTAATGCTTAAACTCAACAATTTTTAAGAATAAGTGGAAACTTGAAATTTTAATATCAATCAAATCAAATTTTAAGTTGGTAATAAATATACTAACATTTTGACTCCATGAGAAAGGACAATGCTTAAACTCAACAATTTTTAAGATAAAGTCGAAATTTGAAATTTTATTAACAATCAAATCAAATGTTAATTTGGTAATAAATATATAAACATTTTGACTCCATTAATAAAAATGTCAATATTATTATGCCAGGATTTAGTCATTGTAAATATCAATAAAATGATATCTGCATTTAAACTAACAAGAAAAATGAAGTATCTATTAGAAAATGCAATAACTACTTATCCAGAAGTAACAGGTTAAAGATAAAATGTTCTATTGGTTATTAAAAGTAAAAATAAAACAAGATATTAGAGAGCAGAACATGTACCTCATCTTTTTGTTGGGCATTAGAATTCTTGTTTCCAACATCCTCTTTTGATACAGATGCAGAAATGCTATGGGTTATGGACTTCTGCTTCTTGTGTACTTTATTATTCCCAGACTTGGACTTCATAGAAGAAGAATTGACAATTTTTTTCCCCTTTTCAGTTTTTCGTTTCTTTTGACTAGTATTATCATTAACAACTTTATTCTTCCTTTTTCTCACTTCCTCTCCACTAGCAGAAATAGCAAGAACAAGTGTTTTCCTTAAAGGAATCTTATTGCAAGATAAATCAGTTTTTCCCTCCACCTGTTCATCATTTGCTTCTAAACTAGTAATTTTAGAGGGCGGTTCATCTTCCTTGGCTGGTGAAGTTGACTTCCTGTCCACTGGGGATTCTGTTGAGGACAAGCTCAATTTTTTTTCATCAGCATCCACACCTGACGAAGTTCCTTCCATAGGACTCTCAAGAGATGGGTCAATAGGTTTGTTGCTACAAGTTTCATCAGCCGGGGAAGACAATAAATTCTTTCCGAAAAATTTGGCTCCCATGCTTGAAATAGGTTTTCCTTTGCTTGAGGACCTTTTCTTTGAAATAAGCTTAGTTCCAAAAACTTTTTCAAGGTTAAGTGAGCTAACTTGATCTTTTGATTTTGTAGTGACAATCTTTGTCCTTGCTCGTTTTGAAATTGGATCTAGGTGGTTTATGGGCATTCGTTGATCTTTTCTTTCAAAACAACTTGGACATTGCCACTTCCCATTAGGGATCCGCTTCAAGAGACAATCACAAATGATTGAAATCAAAATCAGATAAAAAAACCCCAAGAATTGTGACTTTGTAGTTGATAGAAAGCCCAAGTCACCAAAAAATGAAAGCACAGCAAAAACCAGATTTGTACATACCTTAAGAGGAGGATCAAGACATTGTAAATGATAAGTGCGAGGACAACTGTCACAGCACAATAAGTTGCCACCAAGATCACAGATCACACATTCGTAGTAATACTGGATCAGAAGTTTCATTATCTCAAGTTAGAGCAGTCAAGTGGAAATAATGAAGGAAAAAGAATCCTAAACTGGAAGCATCCCAAAATATTGTTTTTAAAAATGAAGAAAAGAAGTATGACGATTGAAGACAGAGGATAAGATATGCAGCTAGAAAATAAAACAAAAGACAAACAATATTATTGAGATCAATGAGATGACAATATATAGGAGTATACTTACTCGGTGTAACTCTTTCTTTTCTTTTAGTCATGCTGTTAGTCTAACTACAGTTGGTTAACATTAGTTAGGCAGTTAGTTAGGACAGCTGTCACTAACTCAAGTTAGTTGACAGTTACAGTTATATAACTGCTATATAAACTGTATTGTACTAAGTTTCTCTTTGGGTTGAATACAATCAACAATTTCACCTCACTTTACTTTTCTGTAAATTTTCTTTCTCTTAGATTATTTTATGGTCAGACCTAGTCTTCGATCCTTAGTTTTTTCTTCATGGCTTCCACTTCTAACAATCCTCCTCCTCCTCCACCACCAGTAAACAATGCAGTTCCGGTTAATCATGATACTCCGGTAAACACAATTCTGGTCAATGCAGCGCTGCTACACTGGTCACCACCACTTATTCCACCACAACCACAAAAGATTTCTTGCCCTCGATCTTGGAAAAACTCACAAATTCCAACTATTGGTTGTGGTGTCAACAGGTTGAGCCTGTGATCAAAGGACATTGCCTTCACTATCTCCTCACGAATCCAAAATTCCACCGCGATATGCATCTGTAGCAGATTGCAATGCCAGAAACGTCTCCTTTGAGTTTCTGCTTTGGGAACAACAGGATCAACTCTTGCTATCGTGGCTTCAATCCACAATTTCCGGCAAAGTTCTTTTTAGACTCATCAGTTGTAAGTCCTCCTGGCATCTTTGGGATAAACTTCATTCCCACTTTCAATCTACAATTCATGCGAAAAAGCAGCTTCGTAATATTTCGTTGGAGAATCATTCAATTTTTTAATATCTCCTTCAAGTTCAGATCTTGATCAATTCGCTTTCATATATTAGAGAATTAGTTCTGGCTAATGAAAATGTTGACATCATTCTTGATGAACTGCCAATTGAATTTGAGCCACTAGTCATGTTCATTAGTTGTGGGTTTGAGCCTCTCACAATTGATGAAGTCAAAACTCTTTTTCTCGCTCATGAGACTTGCACTGAAAAACCTCGCAAGAAATCAATTGCTTCCATCAATCTCACAAAAGCTTCTAAACCTAATTTCCCCAATTCCTCGCAGCAGGTATGTTCCAACACTACTCCAAAACTGCAAGCCAATGTTGCTCAAGCTCAACACAATGCTGCTCAGAACAATCATTCGACCTACAATAACTACAATGGAGGTAATTGTTTCCTCAACAATTGTCATCGAGGTGGCCACCAATTCTTTCGCGGTGGCCACAGTGGTGGTCGTGGCTATGGCAATGCCCGTGGGGGTTGTGGTGGTAGATTCTCTAACATTCAGTGTCAAACCTGTTGGTACCGAGCAACCACATAACAATTAAGAAAAACAGAAAGAGAGAAAGGGAAGAAAAAGTAACACACAATGTTTACCCTGATTCACCCAATGTGGGCTACGTCTAGCTTTTCTCTATATTCTCCTCACACACTCGTTACAATGCACTCAAATTACAAAGAAATATATAAGCTTAGAAACCTTAAGCACCGTATTTATTCATGGGCCCAAGCTCAAACTACAAACAATAAACCCCAGACCCATAACAGTACCAGGCCTCGAAAACCTCCGAGGGCGCTGCCCCCTACACCCCTGCAGAATCCCTGTCTGTGAGCGGCTTATCTTCTGAAAGCGAAGTATGAGTCATACCCAACAAAACTTGTCATAAATATGGACATGAGACTTCCTATTGCTACTTCAGGCATGATGATAACTATATCCCCACTCAACCAATGGCCTATCCAAATCAGAATCATTACTCCAACTCAAACCAAAATCCCAATCAACAGTGGTATTCTAACCAACACCCAAACCAATACCAAAATCAGTATCCTACTAATCAACAATCAAACCAATATCCCACTCAATCTTCCAATTCATATCCCTAATCAGCCTCCATATCAAGATGCTCCACCTCAATACAACAATCCACCAACACAAGCTCATTTAACCAATGCCCGGTCCTCTTCTTCACAAAATTCGTATCCAGATTCAGGTTCATCTCACCATGCACAAATGTTTCTCAGAATATTCAACAGACCACACCCTTTGAAGGATTAGATCAAATTATTATTGGTAATAGTGGTCAGGGGTTAAACATCAATTCCTCAAGTATAACCTCTTATAAGTCTCCTTTTAACTCTTAAATTCCTCTTGTTCTTAATAACCTGTTATTTGTTCCTTCTATAACCAAAATCTTGACAAGTATCAGTCAGTTTTGTAAAGATAACTGTGTTTTTTGAGTTTCATTCTCAATTTTGCTTGGTCAAATCCCAGGTCTCTAAAGAAGTCCTTCTTCAAGGGTTGGCTGGTGCTGATGGCCTTTACCAATTCCCTAATTTGCTTCAGTCATCTAGACAGCAACTCAAGTCTCAGTTCACTGTCAATACCATTTCATCTGATGTTTCAGAACCTCTCTTCAGAGCATCTTCTTCAAATTCTGTTCCCAATTCTGTAAATAGAGTTAATGATGCTTCTGTTGTAAACACAGTTTCTAATAGTTCTATTTCTTTTGCCACTTGGCATTCTAGATTAGGACATCCTACTGTTGATACCATGAAACTTGTATTCAAACTTTGTAATCTGCCTATTATCAATAAAATAGGTTGACTTTTGTTCACATTGTTGCATTGGTAAATCTCATAGACTTCCCTCCTCCCCTTCTCTTAGTGTCTATTCCACTCCTTTTGAACTTATCTATACTGATTTGTGGGGTCCTTCTCCCATTGTGTCCAGCACTGGTTATAGATACTATGTAACCTTTGTTGATGCTCACACCAGATTTAATTGGCTGTACTTGTTTAAAAGTAAATCAGACACTGTAACTACTTTTAAATAGTTTCAAACTATGGTTAAAACTCAATTTAAACTACCTATTAAAGCTGTTCAGTCTGATTGGGGAGGTGAATATAGGCCTTTACAGATCCTGGTATTATGCATCGACTGATCTGTCCTCATACACACCATCAGAATGGTGTTGTAGAGAGGAAACAGACACATAGTTGAAACAACCTTAACTATGTTGTCTCAGACCTCAGTGACACTTGACTATTGGGATCATGCAGTCATTTTTAGTGTTCACCTAATAAACAGACTTCCTTCTTCAGCAATTCAAAATGAAGTGCCTTATCAAAGACTGTTTCACTAGCTGCCAGATTACAAATTCCTTAAAGTCTTTGGCTGTGCCTGTTTTCCTCTTCTCAGCCTTATAATCAATACAAGCTGCAACCAAGGTCTCAAGAGTGTATATTTTTGGGTTACTCTCCTTCCCACAAAGGCTATAAATGCCTTGCTGCAGATGGCAGAATATACATCTCCAAAGATGTAACTTTCAATGAAATCAGATTTTCCTTTCCTTACTTGATGGGTGAATCAGATCAGACTACTTCCACCAGTATTAATCATCCCAACACTTTAACTGTGTTACAGTCTCATCAGTTTTTTCATACTCTAGCTGCCTCAACACCTTCTACTACTGCTTCACAAACAGCTGCGGCATCTGTTAATTCACCTGGAGCTGCAACACCAGCCTTATCAACATCCAGTTCTTCTCCTTTGCCACAAGGAAATCCTGACTTACCTATTATTCCACCAGCAACAGCATCATCTGTTCCTTCAGATGCATCATCTAATCTTGAGGCCACTACTGCTGAGGTATCTTTATCTTCCCCTGCCATTGCTTTTGTACCTCATGTCACTGCCTCTCAAAATGCTCTTGTCAGACCTAATAATGTGCACAAGAGCTAAAGCTGGTGTTGTCAAGTCAAGATTCCATCCTACTCTTCTTCTGGCTCATTCTGAGCCTAAGTCCACAAAAACTGCTCTTTCCGATCCTACTTGGTTTGCAGCAATGAAGACTGAGTATGATGCTTTGATGAAAAATGGTACCTGGACTCTTACTGATCTACTTCATCTAGGGCTCCAATTGACTGCAAATGGGTGTTTTACGGTGAAGGAGAATCCTGATGGCACTATCAACAAGTACAAAGCAAGACTTGTAGCAAAGGGATTTCATCAGAAACTTGGTTATGATTACAATGAGACTTTTTCTCCTGTAATTCAACCAATAACTGTCAGAATTCTTCTGTCTCTTGCCATTACTCACAAGTGGAGTCTTCAACAGTTAGATGTCAACAAGGCCATTTTAAATGGCATCCTTGAAGAGGATATTTACATGTCTCAACCTCCTGGTTTTGAAAACAGCAACAACCAACTTGTGTGCAAGCTGCACAAAGCCTCTATGGCTTAAAACAAGCCCCTAGAGCTTGGTTTGACAAACTTAAGACTACTCTCCTTCAATACAATTTCAGGTCAAGCAAATATGATCCTTCCTTACTCATCTACACTGAATCCAGCAGTGTGATCTATATGTTGGTATATGTTGATGATATAATTGTCACAGGCAACAATCCTACTTTCATTAAATCATTGGTTACTAAACTTAATTCTGAGTTTCTCTAAAGGATTTAGGAAATTTGGATTATTTTTTGGGTATTGAAGTAAGACCTCAGCCTAATGGTGCCCTTATTCTCACTCAGTCCAAGTATGTAAGAGACCTGTTGACTAAAACCAAGATGGATGAGGCTAATTCCATCTCCTTTCCCATGGTAGGTGGCTGCAAGTTAACCAAGTCTGGGTATGAGTCCTTTTCTGATCCCACCCTGTACAGATCTGTAGTGGGTGCTTTGCAGTATGCAACCATCACTCAACCTGAAATTAGTTTTTCTGTCAACAAGGCCTGTCAATTTATGTCTGATCCTACTGAACAACATTGGGAAGCAGTAAAGAGAATCCTAAGATACATGGCAGGCACTATTAATTTTGGATTAAACTTTCTCCCTTCCTCAACTGGACCTCCATTTTCTCTACATGCTTATTGTAATGCTGACTGGGCTTCTTGAGGCTTCTGATCCAGATGCCAGAAGATCCACTTCAGGAGCAGCAGTTTTCTTTGGCTCCAATCTAGTCTCTTTGTGGTCTAACAAGCAATCTGTCGTTGCTAGGTCAATCACAGAAGCTAAATATCGTAGTCTGGCCTTGGCTACAGCAGAAGTCACATGGATCAAATCACTATTTTCTGAGCTACATATTCCTCACGCACTCCTATCATTTTTTGTGATAATATGAGCACTGTTGCTCTTGCTGATAACCTGGTGATGCATTATCGCACCAAAAATATGGAGCTTGATTTATTCTTTGTCAGGGAGAAAGTCATTGCCAAGCATCTTCAAGTTGTTCATGTTCCAGCTGTTGATCAAAGAGCAGACATCCTAACAAAGGCCCTTACTCCTGCTAATTTCACTACTTATAGGTCCAAGCTCAGAGTGGTTGAAAAGCATTCTGCCAACCCCTCATGAGCTTGCTGGGGGTATAGGAGTATACTTACTCAGTGTAACTCTTTCTTTTCTTTTAGTCATGCTGTTACTCTAACTATAGTTGGTTAACATTAGTTAGGCAGTTAGTTAGGACAGCTGTTTGACAGCTGTCACTAACTAACTCAAGTTAGTTGACGGTTACAGTTATGTAACTGCCATATAAACTGTATTATACTCAGTTTCTCTTTGGGTTCAATACAATCAACAGTTTCTTTTACAATGACATCCAAATCCAACAGTTTCATATATCCGAAAAGATATTTTACTAGAAGATATTCTGTTAGAATAACAGAACAAAGACAGAAAGGACAATATTAATATTAGACTAGACAAATAAAGTAAAATCAGGAAAGTAAGCTGATTATGGCACTACATATTAACAAGGACAATTTTTCTCAGATAAGAGGCAGCAGTATATATTTCTCCTTCAAATATTATTGCATTTCATTCCTACCATAAATACCAAATAAATGCATGCATTGCACATTAACACATACATCTTACACCAAATCTGCCAAGCTACCACACAATGCAAAAAGTGGCGGCAATTTGTATCAGGCATATGAGCAATATGATACAATCCTATACAAATCAGAAAGTATGCTGAACTCTGCATATCTAGGTACCACATTGATCTCATATTTATAATATAATTACAATCAATTAAGAAGCAATCAAGCAGCGGATTAGGATATATTCAATAATCAATTAACAATGATGGTAACTACAGGCGACCAAATATATATACTATATACCTAGATAAGTAAATCTAACATTCCTTTTCAAGCTAGAGCATATATCGTATGTCCTAAACTTGGTATCAGTAAAATCAACCCAAGGCCCTCTATGTCACTTGGCAAATAACTCTGATAATTGGTTTCAGGTGGTGACACTGTAGGTTATATCCAGATCTTTATTTTTCTGATGTGAGACTTGACAATGGCGGAAGTAGCTCCAGTGGTCTCATTAAATCCAATGAAAAAAATAAAATAAAAATACTCAATTCAAATGGACCAATGGAGAAAGATAATACAGTTGCAGAGTGTATACATGGGACATTAATGTTGGCCTTGAAGGTGCTTCAATGTAAAGGTAATTCAAGATCTGGGTAATCATACCATAGTGCTAACTAGGCTAGAAATGAGTTTGGCATGTTTCGATATAAAAAATTGCCAAGTTAAGCACTTTTTGTGATGCATCCTGGCCAACTTCAAAGAGAGAACTCAGCAGTAAGAAAATGGTATAGTGGGCACACTTTAACCCAGGATTGCTGATACTGGAGAGAAGGTATCATTGCACACCCACTTCAAACAATGCTCTAGCATGGCAATGTAAGACAAGATGCATGATTCTTGACAATTTTCAAAGCGGACTGAAGAGCAGTTCTGAATTCAGCACCCCAGGTCTTAAAAAGTATCTTCGATGCCTCCAGAGTCATTATCAGAGGGTGTAGCAGTTTAAATGTGCTTCTTGCAGTACTCAATGACCTAAATGAACGGTGCTGCTGTCATCATTCAGTAAACGAATCACACTACCCTAGCTTGGACTGCCACTGCTTCCTACCTCAAAGATATCATTTGTCAACAAATAAAAGACAACGAGTAGGCTGAACTGAGGTACATCTGAGTAAAGGACTAGCTGGAACATTGATTTCAGGCTAGTTTATGGAGGAACCAGCTGGAAAAGATGCCTCACACTCCCTCATGCACTGGTGAGGCATGATCAGTCAGATTTCAGTAACTCACATGTGGTGACACGTCAGAGGTCCATTAGCAGTAATCTTCCAGTAGTTGAGTAATTTGAGGCAAACAAACAAAATAGTTGGATCATTCTGAGTGAACAAAACACTCATGATGTGTGGGCGGTGAGGTCAATTCATGAGGCATAGGAGAAAGTAGCCAAACACTCATGAAAAAGAGAGAAAACAAGCTTAGCCACTTATTAACTGAGGAAACAGAAACTCCAAACAGCTGCAGGTAGGGGGTAAAATTAAGGTTCCAGTGGCTAGAATTAGTGTACAGCTGATGAGAAAGTAAGAACCATCAGACAGTCACTGTGAAAGAGAGCTCTGCAGTATTGAGAACTCAGCAGTGGAATAGTGCAAGAGTATGTCACAAAGGATGGTATTGCTTTCATACCATATAAAAATTTAGAGTATGATTTTTTTTTTATCAGCAAAATTAATATATTATGTATATAAAAATTTAGAGTATGATGATGTGTATCTAGGCTGAACACTGACCTCTTATTTAGTATAATTGAAAATTTGAAATCAATAAATGAACTAATTATTAGCTGATTTGCAACCTATCAGTGACATGTTTACATCAACCATCAATGCTTTAGTTTTAGACATGCTAAATCTAACACTTCTATTTTTAATTACAAGCAGAAATAATCTCATTGCTTACCCCTTCATACATCGGAATGCCCCTCAATGGTGAAGTTGACACAGCAAACACAAGAACAAATGTAGCAAAAATAGTATAGACTCTCTAATTACTAGGAAATATTCAAATTCTCAAAATCAACACTCTCTGATTAGCCAAAGGCCTACAACCACTATTTAGTAATAAAGCATTGGCCACCAAAAGGAAAAAATAAATAAAAGGCTAACATAATCCTATGACATCCTAAATTGTAATAAAATCTAGCTGAAAAAAGAACAGCATAAATAAAAAGCTAGCATAATCCCATAATATCCTAAATTAAAATAAATAACCTAAAATCATGTGCTGGAATATAGCCTAAATTAAGCCTTAACACACTTTGACAACCCCGCAATCAATTTCCTCCAAATATCTATATGTCCAGTTAATTCTAGGTCAGAAATCATTTTCATTAAACTGCATTAATAATACAAAATATTTGTTTCAAGTCGGTGATCCACACAAGGCTTTCTATGGTTCTCTAATTGGGAGATGTGCAGCCATTCATTATCTCTTTATCCAATATCCATCTGCTAGATGTTTGCGGTATAGACTCTTTGATATTGTTGATAATGCAGGGTATCTATTGTCCATAAGGCAGAAATTTTGAGAACTTTCTCACATATCATTTCAGGGATTTTGGGAGAAATAAAGATGGAAAGGCTCCTCGGAATATACTGTATATGCTATATTATTAGGTGCTTATGGACAGGGACAAATGCCACAATTTTTAGGGACAACCATACTGGCTCAGTCCTCTTCAAAGGGCATTACTTCTAGATGGATTGGATGTAACTATGTCAATTTCTGGTATTTCTTACTTCTATTTTTTCTATACTTTGTTTTTCTGTCTACTTTTCAAGGATGTCTTGTCCTGACAACTGTACTCTTCCATTATCATCAATAAATTTTCTATTCTATCAAAAAAGGCAACTTATATCACTCAAATTATCATAAGTAACTGCCATGATATACTTAGTGACAATTGTACAGACCACCCTTTCTCTTCATAAGTTGGGTTTCCAACATTTCCATTGGCAAGGAAGTATTCCAAACATGGAAATATAAAAGAATCTCATCCCATGTCACTTTTCTTATTTCCCCTCTTTTTATTAAAGAGCTTAGATAAGCTTGCATTATGTAATAAATTAGGCTCATAAAAGGTAACTCACCCCATCATTTCCTTTCTTCTTAGATGAAATTTGATCAGTAGCGACTTCAGTCTTTAGCGCACGTTTAGCTGAAGCATTTCTAGAAGATTCAGATGTTAGTGAATTTTCTTCTTTACCATTGGATTGCTCTTTACCAGATGACTGATCTAGTCCTAAAGGAAGTTTTCTCCGCTTACGCTTTAAAACCCAGTTCCTGTTAAGCATTTTAGGCGCTGATGATTTGTTTTCTTTCATTGTTCATATATGCATCCTGCATTAGCAATCAACACTTCAACCATCAGCATGTCATGCGAAAAAATGAAAATTCAAAGAATTATAGCTTTTAAAACAGCACTAAACATGTCTGCTCATTAACACAACACACAAAACAATAACAGGAAAGTAGTACAAGTAAATAATGCGAAAGTAAAACAGAAAAAATGAGCAAAAACTAAATATTGAAATAACCCTGGTAATCAACAGTGTCTCACATAATATCGGTAACCAAAGGTCAACCATTATCAAAAAAAGATTTTAGATGTGTGCCCAACTAGAGAAAACATTCTTTTAATCTATTCAAAGTACAAACCATCATTGTAT
>CM023945.1:27580994-27611648 GCA_013407115.1 Glycine latifolia
GGGGATAAACAGAGAATTTATTATGAAAGAAAGGAGAGATATATACAAAATCCTCAAAAACTGAAAACTACACCAAGAAAGAAAGAAAGAAAAAAACATCGAGACTAAGAACATGAAACATGTAGCACTACATGCCAATATCTCTAATGATCTTTCAAAGACATTCCCTTAAATCATAACACCACAAAGAAGCTAACAAGCATTCAATTTTTTTTGAGAAATTCATGTAGCCCTCAATCTCTATTCACCATACCATAGACATTATTCATGATCACCTAATATCGCTCAACATGGAAAGCAGGAAAATTGGATTCAAAAGAGAATATGACACCACATTTCCTAATCAATCTCAGCAGGATTCAAAGTATCAAGTTTGCATTTCAAATTTTCAATCTATTCATCTTTCCACAACTGCAATTACCAAAGACTGTCTCTGATTAAGTATCCATTAGCTGGTTGGACAAAGTTTGTCCTCTTTGAAAACCAAACCAGCATAAAAAGAACTTTTTGCCTCAAAAGGGCAGGCTCAATCATAGCTTAAGGGAAAGTCCAATAAGTTAGTCTTGGGTTGAAGCTTCAGAACTCATGGTGATTCAATACATCTGCTAAAATATTTCTATGTAGTCGTATCTTTGGTTCACCATCATTACAAGAATTTCCATATTTCATTCGTTTGAGGTGTGACTTATTCCAACATCTAATGAATTTGGAAAATCCAGCCTACTTAAGTCTTGAGATAGGTCTTAGGTAAATCTGAAACCTGAGTGGTTGAAGTGAATAAAAAGGTTGCTGTTGATAAAAAAAAGTAATTTCTACCTGCTACTTGCTAAGGTAATGAGTCCTTTGAATGCAAAATCAATTGCCTCGTTCAAAAAATTGTGAGAGTCTGGTTGGAAATCATGTTAACATCAGGTAGCAAGGTTTATCAAACAATATGACAATCAAAAAAGTCAAGCAGTAGTTTCATGATGTAATAGTGCAAAATCAAAGCAAATGAGATATTTCACTTAAAGAATGAACATTTACAACTACCTAACAAAATCAAGCCTTTAAGCTTAAGCCTTAAGAATGAACATTTCAGGACCAAACAGAATAACTCCGCCTCCGAGAAAAATATAAAACAAAAGCGAATTTATTAGCATTTAACACTCAGAAATATTTGCATTTGGTACCTATCACATCTTCGAGGATAGAATAACATCAATAACAGCATCACCTTGTACTATGGAAAGTTAGAAACATAGAATCAATAGCCTGCACCAATCCATCTGCAAAAATTAGCAAATGTTAGTTCCCCGTTTGCAACCACAATCATGATATGCGAAAAAGACATCCAAGTATAAGACATGCCAGTTGCCCCTAAACATAAACAGCCAAACAATGATAAATTTCCTGAGATACTGTAGGATTCACAACTTTGTAGGCATACACATTCATTCCCCAATTAAAGCAAGATCAGATAATTTACATGAACATAGACAGACTACTAAGCAACACTCTCATGTAAAAACTATTAAACACACCGAATCTAAAGAAGCATACACAATCTCCATCAAAAAGAAAAAAGCAGCAGCATATACAATGAACAGCAAGTCAGTGTATGTTCCAGCACACCACAATCAACAAACACAACAAAAGCCACCAATCCACAGCCAACAACCGGTGAAGCATTCTGCACATTCAACTAACACAAAAACCCTTAATCCCCCCATCAAGGGACTAAATGACTCAGCTCAAAATCCAAGTAACAAATCATGCTCATTAAACCAACAAAATCATTAAGCAGGAATCACAATCACAGAGCAAAGTAGCTTGAGAATCAAGGGACTCATACACACAACACAACACAAAACAAAACACCCAAGTGAAATTGAACATGAACAACAAGAAGAGGCAAAAAACACAAAACCCCAGAAGGCAAATTGCAGCAAAAACCGCAAAGGAAGAGGCAAAGGAGGGAAATTGAGAAGCATACCAGCGTGGGCTATGGATCAAATAGAAGCAGGGAGAGGGATTGCATGAGAGGAATGGAAAAGGGGAAAGAGGGTCTGCAGAAAAGGGTATTAGGGCATGGATGCAAGAAGGAGATGAGAGATACGAGGGGAGAGAGAGGGCAGACAAATGAATAAATAGAGAGAGAAAAAGAGATAGCTGTTGTTGTTTGTTGATGTTGTCATGTAGAGAGAGAAAGACACACAAATACGGATTCGCCGGGGTCATAGGACGGGGTTACGCTCTGACATGGCAGGAGAGAGAGAGAAAGAGCCTTGTTGTTGTTGCTCTTTGCTCTTTGCTCTTTGCTCTTTGCTCGTGTTGTTGAAACTTGAAACCCCCCAAACCACTCTTCCACTCCAACCATGCCACGTGGCATCACCACGAGCCTTTGCACTCACTCTCCTTCTTCTTCTTCTTCCCTCTTTCTCCATTCCTCTCCATCACAATCACAACTGAACTGAACTAGTTACCATCATTTCCATGGTTTTGCTTTCTCAAACGCACTTCTTCTCCTCATCACACCCGCCATCTATTTTGCTTCCTGCTGCATGCGTTGTTCATGCGCTACCTCCATTTTTTTATTTTTTTATATCAATTTTTTTTTAAATATCCTTTAAACTTTTTTTTTCACTGTTTTTTTTTTTTTTACCATCGATCACGTAAATCAATTCATGTGAAAATTATTTTACATTAACCGCTAAGTGCTATTCTCTATTATCTCTTGGTTTGTGTGCTTTCGAAAACAGTATTCTTCATGAATTGTTTGTGCGTGCGTGTTCAATTATACAGTCGCCGTTTTATTAATTTTTGTTAATGAAAATAGGAGTTTAATTACTATTTGCGGTGACAAGAATGAAGAATCTATTTCAAACAGTCAATTAATGATGCGTAATAAGCTAAACGGCAATCAACTCTTAATTGAGTTTTAGAATCCAACAAATATTCGTGTTTACATTTTTCAACGTGATTTTTCGTCTAAATCCTTATGCGGTAACTGGTTTTACTGTTGGATGTAAATTACTCTATTAAAAGATACCTTTTTCCCGGGCTAAATTTAAGATTCTGAGGAATTTTACAATATGTAATCTAATTAACACGTATTTAATGTTTAATTTAATACAAGAAAATTTAAAAATAAGAGTTATGGCTTACTAAACATCCCACTAATAACAACTATTCATGTCAAGCAGTGAACTATAGGCAGAATCATGTAAACATTTTCATTTATTGCATTTATATTCTTCATAAAATATATACACATAATGGATTTCACTGAGGAAAGATATCATGTATTAACGAAATGTAGGATTTAATCTATTAGAAATATGTTAAATACAGAATTTACAAAATATATTAGAAATATGTTAAAGCCTTCTGAAAAGATTTGTCTTCTTCCCAAAAAGATAAATCTAATAATTGTCAAAAAAAAAAAAAATCGTTTGACAATGAATAATAATGAAATAAATTTTTTTAATGCTGTAAAAATATTAAATTCGCGTGTCTTATTATGTTGACTTCCTTCTTAAATCTTAAATGATTTAAAATGTTATTAAATCAATAATATATAAGTTATGAAATTAATGCTTAATTAACTTCATTCATTTAATTTTTAAATGCTAAAGAGATTTAGGAAATTTTGTAAAAAGGGAAAAGAAAATCATTGTATCTTTTCTATTTTTATTTAGTGGGATATTTATGGTAAAACCAAACGAAACAAAAACCCTTCTGGAATGGTATATAGAATTCACAAAAATATATTAGGAATATGTTTTAAATCCTTCCAAAAGATTAAATGAATAATTATCAAAAATATATGTTGAAGAATGAATAATATTGAAAGCAAAAATTTAAAAGTAGTAAAAAATTTGAAATCATGCCTTATTATATTATTTTCCTTACTAAATAATTTTGAGTATTATTAGATCAAACCAAGTAATGAAAATAACATTTATTTTTTAATGATTTTTTTATTATAAATGAAAAAAAAAATAGAGAAAAAATAATAAATAAATAGTAGTATGATATTATTGATGAAACATGGTATAGCCGATACATGACAGCAGCTGAACAGTGTTATGATATTATTGATGAAACAAAAAAATTGAAAGTAGTATAAATATTCAAACCCTTATTAATTATATTGATCTTCTTCCTAAATAATTAAGAATATTATTAAATAATTAATAAATTAATACTTAATTTTTTTTCATTTAATTTTTCTTATAAATGCAAACAAAAACTAGGGGAAAAAGAGAAAAAATAATAATTAAAATATACCTTTTAAGATTTTGTGTTCAACCATAACCGCAATAAATTTTGTTGCTCATACATAGTCTTAAACAATATTAGAAAAAATCAACAGCATCCAACAAATATATTTTCAATGAATACTTCTAAACTGTAATAATACACACACAAAAATAAACATATTTTAAAGCATTCGCACAACCATTTAATATTCAAGAGTAAGGACATATATTTTCATGCTTAGGAATAAAAAAATACAATCAAAAGTCTTAAATTTTTAAGGAGAATTTTCATCATAAACTCAAATCACCATCATTTTCAAATCAAAAACAAGGACCAAACGCGTCAAAAAATCAAAATAAGTCATAAAATAGTATATCTAACATTTTAAGATGATTTTAAGGAATGTTAAAGTGAAAGATGTGGCTAAGCTCTCTTATCATTGAAGTTCTCAAAGTTGGAAACTTGAAGAAGTTGGTGAGTATGAAAAATTGAAGCTTTTAGACTAGTTTCTACTAAATCTGAAAATAGTGCTAACAAAACATATTTTAAAACATCCACATATTCAAGATCAAAAATATATTTTATTATGCTTAGGAATAATGAGTAGAACATAAAGTTTCAAACATTTAAGGATGATTTTTATGATAAATTCAAACTACCACCATTTTCAACTCAAGGACAAGGATCAAACTTATCAAGAAATCACCATGAAAAAATAGATCTGACATTTTAAGAGAATTTTAATGGACGAAAAAGTGAAGGATAAAAGTAAGCTCATATAGAGATCTCAAAGTTGGAAGCTTGAAGAGAGTGAAAATTGTGAAAAGTTTAAGCTTTGAGGTTAGCTTATACCAAATTCAAAAAGGGTGTCAACCAAACATATTCTTAAACTTTCACAAACCCACTTAATACTCAAGATAATAAAAAAACAAAAAATAATATGCATTTTCATGCTTAGAAATAAAAATAAAAAACACAATCTCAAAGTTTTTAAGGAGGGTTTCCACCATAAATTAAAAACACTACCATGTTCGAAGCATGAACAAGGGCCAAACTTGTGAAGAAACCAAAATAACTCATCAAAACAATAGATCTAGCATTTTAAAAGGATTTTAGCATATCAAAAATTGAATGATAGGGGTAAGCTCTCTTACTCTTGAAGATCTCAAAGCTGGAAGCCTGGAGAAATTGGGAAATGTTGAAAAGTTCAAGCTTTTGGGCTAGCTTCTACCAAATCTGAAAATTGTGCCAACCAAAGGAGTTTCCATGGAGCAAAATCAAAGAGGTGAGTTAGGAGAAAATTTTGTTGGACAATAAGAAGAAGAAACTAGAAATAAAACTCACCAAAATGCTTAGAACCAAAAGACGACGAAGGAGATGAAGACTTTGATGGATGAATCACTTAATCTTGAATCTCTGGGGGCTTTAAAGTAGTAAAAAGAGAGGACAAAAGAGATGAAGACTTCGGTGGATGAACCACTTTATCCTTAATCTCTTTAAGGTTTAAAGGAGTAAAAGATGAGAAAAATTAAAAAAGGAAAGGATTGTTGCTCACAATTTTGTAAGGTCAAAAGGGGAAAATGAGAGTTGGCTTCTTTGTCACATATGGGGTAGGAAACTTTATATGTAAGTTGGGATTTGAGGGTTAGTTTTGTCATTAAAAAAATATTTCCCCCATCTCATTTCCAAAGGCACTTTGGAATAGCAAAGGGAGGGATCTTTAATTTCTCATGAGTTTAGAACAATTGATGACATCAAACAAATTAATAAGTTATTAAAATCATAGTTAACAAAAAAGAATTACACATGATTATTCTGTTAAATTCTTTGATGACGTGACAAGTTAATGTGTTGTTATGTCATTAATTAATGTTGTTGTTAGACACAAAGATTAAAACCAAATAAAAAAATAACAAAGTGTATAAGATACAATTCGTAAAAAAAGATACAAAGGATATGAGTAAAAGGGAAGCGTGTCCAATGTTATACATAGAAAAATAGGATTTTTTTTGAAGAATACAAAATGGAAGGATATTAGGTATACTAAGTGAAAACACAATGAGAGAATGTGTAATTTACTATATTAATTTTCAATAGTGTCTCTCTTCACTATTTTAAAGGTGTCTTTCATGTACTATCCTAACAAATATGCAAAATAATTATCTCTTGACAATCTCAAGTTATCATTTTTTATCTTTATTTAGAAATAAATTCATTTTGATTATCTAAAGAGAATATCTCGGTTCAATTTACCATCATTTAACTTTATCTCTAAATTGAATTTGAATAATTCTCGAAATGAATTTGTCAATAGTTAAAAATAAGACTAAATTATTCACATGGTCACTTATACTTATTATAGTTGCAGTTTGGTCCCTTGTTTATTAAATAATAATAATAGTACATAAAAATATTCATGAGTTAAGATAAATTCTAAATTGGAAAATATCAAAGAGTTTAAAAAAAATGCTTTTTTAAATTAATATTTTTTAGCTTGTGCAATACATGAACTTTTGAGATATTTATCACATGTTTAAACATTCAAAAGCGAAAATGAATAATTTGATATCTTCAACGTGCCAAAAATATTTTTATAAAAGTGAAATCTAACACGTTTTTCAATGAAAGCATCCAAAAGTTTTTAGAAAACTAATACACCCCAATGTTTTTACTTGCTAACATCCAACAACTCATGTTTTCTATAAAGTCGTCCAACAAGAGCATAAAATCTAAGCTATTGTTTTTACGTGTTCATTGCTTTATGATTTTACATGAATCGTATAAGGATTGATCTTTTTCCTTCTATAAAACAAGTTAAAATTCTTCTTGAAATGCTTTAATGTTTAAATATCTTAATGAAAAACAATATATTTTTATTATACAAGTACAACTTTGAACCAAAGCTAGTCAACTTAAGGAAAAGTATAAAAAGAGAAAACTATAGAAAGAAGGATCAAATGAGTGAATCTGCATGTTAGAAAAGTAACACCTTTTTGCTATAAGTTTATACAATTGTTTTTTCTCTTTTCACTCTTATCAAGATACGCATACTTGAATAATTTAAAGATGATTTTATGTATTAAATGAAGCACTAAAACAAAAAATTTATTTGAAGTTCTCTCTCACAAGGAAAATTTTTTCAAGAGCCTATATAAAGGAGATCTAAAGGTTTAGGATTTGTTGGTTAACATTTTGAACATTCTTGCATTCTTCTTAAAGTCTCTCTAGATATTATTTTACACAAACTTTTGCTTTCATATCATTTACTTAATAAGCAAAGCTCTATATTATGCTTAAACCTTTGTATTTCTTACTAAATGAGTAAAACTTTGTAAACAAACTTGTATTTTATTTGAAAAGCCTTGAGAGATTTAATGTGAAAGAATACTTGGTGTAAGGTGATATTGGGATAAGATTATGATTCCTTTTGTCTAAAGAGGTGTTAAATACTTGTTTGTAATTATTTTTGTTGGTGAAAATACTTCTAGATGCAAGAACTAAATGTAGTTTAAGTTATTGAGTGAATAAGTATAAATTTGTGTTTTTCTCTTTTCGTCACACTTTAACAAAATGTTGGATGTCTTTTTATATTCACATATTGCTGAATGTAATTAATAAAAGATATATATTTATACACATAATTTAGTTTGAATTGAATTTCAAACTTATGTATAAAATTTTAATTGTGCAGTTAAAAAGTTTATTTTTTCATTTTTTAATTCCTTGATAATTTTTTAATTCACAGTAATTCATAAATATTTTTATCCATTATTATTTGATGATTATAATAAATGATAAAAATGTAAAAAACATAAAATGATTATCTTAAATATAGTTTAAATCTGAACGTTAAAGGAATCCTAAGTTTTGGTCGAATTGCTTATGTGATTTTTTTCTTGTTTTTTTTTTCTCCCTCTTTTTTTTCTTGACACTTTAGCTAAAGATAGTAGGAGAGAAAATCTCGTTAAACAGGATCTAGAGGCTTCACTATAAAATCAAACGAAATAACAAATAACATTAAATAGTGTATAAATTTTACAAATGCCAAGGGATCTAACTTCGATTTTTACAAATAAAAAAAGTATAAATTTTGCAAATATATATTAAAGTTTCATAGAGTTGCATGGTGCTGGTTGATTCGATACCATACTTTTCAAGTGGAACTTGCCTCGTTGAGGAATAGATAATGTTAGGATCAGTCATAATTAAGCTCTCAAGTTTCTGTGCAATCCATTTTGAGTTAGCATCAGAGTTCTTTGTAGTTCTGATACAAGTATGGCCAGAATAATATTGTCGTAGTTGGAAAGATTCTTGTTGTACCCGAATCTTTTTTTTATTGCATTATACCTGAATCTATAAAAACATGTGAGTTAATAATACATTGTTCAACAATATCAAATAGCCCAAATGGAAAAAATAGAGAAAAACAGAGTCTCAGTAACGTTAGCTAGATTGAAAATGGTCCATTTGTTACAAATCAAATAATAAAGTTCATGTGATTAGTTCACGAATGACTATTAATCTTTTCTCTATACCATAAATGATTGATTCCCATTATTGGAAGTTCTTGTGATTATCTTATCTTGTGCTGAATATGGAAGTATTATAAAAGCATATTTAAAAATTATTAATAAACCAAAAACTTAACTGCATAACATTATTAAATTTTAAAAGTGCTAGGTTGAAAAACTAAACAGCATAACATTATTAAATTTTAAGACTATATTTTAAAAGAAAACTTAGAAAATGAAAAGTAATTTTAGATTTTTATTATAAATTCAAATTTATTGTTTTTGACAAAACATGTATAAATAAGCAATTGATTTCCACGAGTTCATAAGAAAGTGGTGTTGATGTTTGGTCAGAAGAAAATAAGGGTAAATGATTATTTTGATTTTTAGATGTGTAAATCAATAATAAAAGTAACGATAATAATAAAACTAACTAAAACGTAATTGTCTTACTTTTTACATATTTAGAAATTAAATTAAAATTTTCATTCTTTTAAAAATTAAATTTTCATCAATTTACTATTGTAACAAAAAATTATCAATTTATCCAATAAAATAATTTGAAAGGTAGAAGAATTTACAAAAGTTGAACTTGATAATTGATATTTTGTAAATCCAAAGAAGTTAGGATATAGGAAATCTCCTTTAAATGGTAAAGTACTTCTTAATAAACAGAAACATAGTTGAATATAAGAAAGACTACAAAGATATAATAACCAGACTTGATACATACACTCTGTCCTCCCTTGCATAAGCCACCAATTCACTTCTAAAATTCTGTTGTGCTATTCCATTATTTGTCCTCTTTGTGACACTTACCCTTTGTGATTTCCAAACAACATAATGAGGAAAAAAAATAAACATCACAAACATCATACTACTAAACTACACAAAATTTCAACATCCTCAATACACTACTAAACTACACAAAATTTCAACATCTTCAACACACGTGGCCAAACATGTACTCATGTATATTTATGAAGAAATGAAGCCAATATCTTTTGGGGCATTGGCCAGCATTATATTTTATACATTGCTCATCAACCCCTTAAGCATTTGTTGAAGCTAAAATATTATACTCAAGCACAAGATATAAACAATGAGTTTATATAATTTATTTACATATTGTTTCTTGATGAAATGTTGTGAGCATAAGCAATGAGTTAACTAAGATTATGAAATTTGATCATAACATAAAGTATAACAAAAAATAAAAAAATAAAAAAAATGTGGCATAGTGTAGTTGATTTATAAACATATATGTGATAGGCAGTTCTTGACAGACAATATATAATGTCACATCGAGCAAGCTGCTTGCAAACTCGACCTTCTTGTCAACTCGACCTTCTTGTCCATTTCAAAATTCATCTCAGATTGTTTCTTTTTCAATCTTTTAGGGATCATACTGTTCGAACTGACCAATCACTTATTGATGATGGTTGATACTATATATATATATATATATATATATATATATTTATTTATTTATTTATTTCTTGTTCCTTAGTCAATTTTGGATGGCAGAATTGTCAAATGCCAACAGCCACCGTAAGCAATTCACTCGACTCTTAACTGTTGGGTTAATTCTTGCCCTTGAGACAAGGGCTCTGTCTTAGGGGGCTGTGCATCTATTTGTTTTTTATTTTCTTGTATTGTACTTTTGAATGCATATAGCCATATAAAAGGTTTAAAACTAAACGTGAGAAGTAAAAAAAAGAGCTAAAGTGCAACTAAAGCGACTCAAGATATTTCACTCCAATATCAAGTTAAACTCTTAATTTAGAATAAAAATACACGTACAGTTAAATATTCATTACATCTATTGTGTATTTAAAAATTAATACCAATAGATAATTCAATTCATTTTTTTTAATCCTCTCAATGTCACCAACTAGTGCCATACTTTAGTTTCTAAGTAAATCTTAAGCCATACTAATGAACAATAATTCTTATATTAAAAACATAAACAAAATAATATAATACCTTGAATCTTCACAAACATAAACAAAAGGTACTTAAAAACACTTAGACGAAAAGTCTATAAGTTCACGATAGTTCTAAAGTCTAAACGCTAAAGTTAAGATTGACCAGGCTAGCAATTCAGTCCTCTGTAGTATTAAAAGTAGGGCACATGACACTCACCTCATACTATGACACTCAACCTCAGTTTTCTGTCGACATTACATCCCACCCCAATTAACTATGTTTTTTTTTATAGGCACCTCAGTTGACTAAGTTGACTAATAGCACCCATAATTATGTTAATGAGAACATTCCCTTTAACTCGGATTTTATAATGATTAACACAAACATTTGACCAAGCTCAAATAATCACAGGGAGATGATTAAATGTGACTGGAGGGAGCATTCTTTGCTGTCCCTTTGTACTTGAATAGTTTATTAAAGGGGATGGGATCAAAATGCCAAACATGGCAGAAACAAAAATATGTTCTATGTATTAGAAATCAACATCATCAACATCAACATCAATAGCACCTTTAACCCAAGTTAATTGGGTTAGAAATGGACTGGGCTTAACTTGGACTCAAAAATTAACTCAAGGGAGAAGGATTGTGCATGTTCTATTTCTTGAAAATTGTTTCATATGCAGACCGGCAGTGTGTTCTGGTGTATATGGAGTGGATTTTTATAGGATGTACTGATGCTTGGAGGGTAGGGTTTCTTGGGATTATATGGTTGTGTCAGAAAAACATCATAGTATGCATCACAAGTCTTATGTTTTGGACTATATGGAGCAACAGCAATACCATTGTCAGCATATAGTTAAACAACATGCAAAGACTGTGCTAGTACTGATAGGTAATAATGGCTGTCATCAAAGAAGCTGGAGTGTGCTAATGTGCAAAGGTTTATTAGTATCTACATGGTCAGTCAAATATTATTGGCAGTGTTATCCTGGCAGCACTTTCTGTGGCAGATAGCAGGCTGGAGCGTATCAATTTGGGGACATTTTCATGTGTTGAATTAGCTTGGTTAGCAGGGTCCATCAAAGTCCACTTGTGGTTTAGTTTGCAACTTTGCAGGTGTAGGAAATGAGAATAAGCATTCTTATACTGGGGAATTTTGTTTTGTAACCAGACTATGGATTAGGAGGTGTGTCAAGGGGTGTCTATCCAGCAGTATTTTTTGGAGGATTAATTATAGGTTCTGGTTTTTGTACTTTTGGCAGTTAGGTGCAGGACACATCTTGTGCTGATGTCCTTGCTACTTCGATTCAATAAAATTTCGTTTTGCCTTTAATAAAAAAGTGAAAGCTAACACAAAGACTAATTGCAGTTCACTTGTACAACCTAGACTCGGAGTCTCGTACTAATTTTTGAAGGTAAATCATTCTGAAAGAACTGATCACACACCTCCAATAACTTTTCAGCAACATTTATTTAAAACAGAAGAACAAAAGGCATTGTTAATAGAAGTGAAAATATAATGGACTAGACATTAGATGGATAACCCAAATCAGTATCATCTAGCAGAATAATCTATCCTATTCAATATCATCTAGCAGAATAATCTGTCCTATTCAATCTATTTGACATTCTCTCTGGAAATAACTGTTTTTCCCAAGAAACTCTCATGAAGTTGCCAAAAACAAAATAAAGTGATTATCCCCCTCCCCCAAACTTTGGTTGCAACAGAATCCATCATGGCTATTTTAGGCATACCGGAGTCGGATGTTGTCCAGGACCATCCCCTGCATTGATTATTGGAATGTCAGCTGTAGCTGCAGCTCTTCTGGCAGCACCACTTTCAAAATGCCGCATCACAATTATATCAGAGTAACCCTCAATTGTTCTGATTGTATCTGCAAGCAAACTATAATGAGAACCTTTTAGGAAAAAATCTACAGCAAATTGGAAAAGGTTAAAGGGAATTCACCTTCAAGTGTCTCTCCTTTAGCTGCAGACGAAAATTTCAGTAGTTAAAACCTCTCCACCTAGTCTTCTCATGGCAGACTCAAATGAAAGTCTAGTTCTAGTAGAGGGCTCATAAAATAGGGTAGCCATTAGATAACCCTTTAAAAGCTGACTATCAGGAGAATACTTTTCAACATTCTCCATATCCCGAGCAACTTCAAAAATGGCGCTGAGAATATCTCGATCAAACTGTTGAGCTTCAATAATATCATTTAGTTGAAATTTCTGCCCCACTGAAAAGGAAGGTGCACATTCAGTTTTCAAAGCACGACAATGGAATGCATCTCTTCGATACGTTTGTTTCCATTTTGATGACATATTCATACTTATAAATCTCGAATTAGGACAGCATACTGGTTTTAAATAATTAGGTTCCATATAGGAGATTTTGCTATGACAGCATAAAAAATTTTGGGGGCACTTTGATGTCTTTGGAGCAAGCATCTCCATATGCATTGAAGAGGAGAAAAGAGAAGAAGAAGCTGCCATTGCTGATAAAACCAAACGTAGATAAGCAAAAACCAGTTATCAGCCCATGACATAAACTATACCATTACCAACCCACACAAGTCCCAGAAATAACACAATTATTCATACTCCATTCCAAATCTATTATCTTTTAAGGATGCTGCACATTGATTAAGAAATCATTCATTGATATCTCATTATCTATAGTTCTAGAGTGGAAGGGAGTCGTAGACTATTTCAGGCACCCCACGTGCCAGCTTGTAAAATTCTCCTCAAAACCATATGTGTCCAAAAAGAAAAAAACTAATTACCAAAAAATCAGTCGTGACCAAATTTAAATATTTCTTACGATTATTTGAGGTACCCCATATGGTTGATTACTTGATTACAAAATTCTCCCAAATAAAAGAAAATTGAAAACAAAACCAATTTTGAAAAGTATCACTCTTAGAGTCAAAAACAGGATCTCTTAACAACTAAACCGGAATTCAAACACAAATGAAATAACTAATATGGGAATAACCAACGAGAATCCAATGCAACTTTGAACAACCAGCATGTGATTAAGCATTCAAAGTTGTGCACAAGAAAGAAAGAGTATAAGAATTTTACATGGAAGAACCATCATCACTGAACACAAAGGATAGATCCATGAAACACGCAGAAACGAGCCTTTAGCAAAACACCCACATCAAAAAATTCAAAATTACACAGCATGGAGAAAAAGGAAAAAGAGAGAGAGCAGAAAAAACAAGTGTGAAGGACAAAGGAATTGCACATAGAGGCATTATATACCTGTGTTGTCAGTGGCAGTGCAGTTAGCCTAGAACAACTAGAGCTGGTGGAGAGATAAACATCTTCTCATAGGATGAAGATCAAAGGAGCTTTTTTAGCTTCTTTTTTAGGCAGCGAATAACTGACACAAGTGAAAAACTGGACTATCAATACACAAAGAAATCGGAGCCGTTAAATATAATATTTTTTAATGAATGGTTTAGATTACTTTATTGTTTTCAAAATTACAAATTGATATCTGCTCTATCTCAAAATATTTTCATATCAGTCCTTCCTTTCCATCTCTGTTTATTGCTCAGTTGCCTTCTTTAGTACTCACACATCACATCAACCAAATAAACAAATACTAATGAGTTATAAGTTATAACTAAACCCACCAAAAAGGCGAGTGTGGGTGTTTAGTTTCAAGCCAAAAAATATTAAAATTAATTTTTACTTTTTATTTATTTATTTTACTTTATGTTGAAGTAGGTTTTAGTCAAATATAGATGCTTAGTTATTGTAGATAGATTTGATTTTATCTTCAAATTTTGATTTTACTAAAGTAATATGTAGTAGCTTCTGTGTTAAGTTAAATAATGTAAATAAAAAATATTTAAATATCAATCAATTTACCTCAAAATTAATTTTAAACAAAATCATTTTTTATAAAATCAAATTCGTTCAAAAATTTAGTATATGTGTAGATTTTAGTTGGGAGAACTCAAAATTATTTTTATTCTCAAACTTCATTTGTGCATTGAAATTCAGAATTGTGTATTGAAATTTGTAAAAATACTTTCTCAACTTCTATCCAAATATAACCGTAAATATTTTCATTACCCATTTTCAATATTGATTTCTACAAGGTTACTTCAAATCTAATAAACAAACTATACATGGTGCATAGTTTTTTTGTTTACTATCTCAGTTGAACAAAGCTAAAAAGCTTTTTGTAAAATTTTGATGCATCTTTACTTCTTGTTGCATTCTCATTGTGTCTGATGCATACAATCACTGGAATAAGGTGTGTGAGTCCAAGGCAGTTGTGATGGTTGCAGAGTTGAGAACTTGAGATGGAGTTTCTGCCAGCAATAACTCTATGCAAGCAACAACATTATGAAAGAAAGGGGGATGAATATTTTCGTTTGCTCTTTCCTCTGACGTAATATTAATGGACTTGTTTCAAATATTAGATTTATATGATACACTTTTTGTAAAATGTTGGATGGACTGAAAAACTAGATTTTAGAAGTTTTATAACCTGCAATAGAAGGTAGGATTGGGTGTTCTGTGTAGTACACAATTGTTGGATTTACGTACCCTATAAGGCGCGTTTTTGTGTACGGTACGTATCCATCATTTCAAGGTTAAGAATGAAAATTATTGAAAAATGCTTCTTATAACTGATGTAATTTGATTACCATATATGTGAATCAGTGAATGTGATAATCTTTTGTAATAGAATTTTGGACATATAACGCCATGTGCCAATCTTTCAGTTTCAGATGTGATTAAAAAAATAAAATAAAAAGGCCACATGTGATATTATGCCAATATCAATAACGAGAGCCTTACTTGCCTCCTTAAACGTAATATTTGTTTTGGGTGAAAAGTCAAAATTAATATTTTACTGAGAGTAATTGATTTCATTTGACCAGGAAAGAGTAACCTCAATTTTGGCTTTGAGATAAAACTAAAAAAAAAATCAATTATGAGGTAAAGGGTGTGTTTGGTCGATTATGAGATATTAAAGACTAAGCGGACTCCTCTAAAGTGCAGAGATTTCAGTCCTTTATTTTATTAACAGCTTAAATTGTTACATGTCATTAAAAAATTTCAACTAGATATTTAAAAACACACACATTAAATTAAAAAAAACAAGAAACCACACGCATTACATCGAAGTTCTTGAGGACACGACGTTTACAACCTATGTTGCACGACGTATGCTTCTCTTTCTGTGCTACACGAACGCTTCTTTGCATCTTCATACTGCACAAACACATCCTTGCATCTCTGCTTCTGTTCTGTTCTTGAAGAAACAAATCTTGAGTTCTCTGTTACAGAATATCACTAATGTTTCTCTCTGCAACTCTGTTTTTGTTCTTAGTAAAGTAAGAAATTGATTTTTTTGTTATCAGTCACAAGCAATTCTTTTGCATTGAATCCAATTAGAACAAGAAGAAATTAAATCGTAGGTTAACTTCTCTACCTCCTTATTTCAATAGAAATTGAAAAGTAAGGCTATGGATGCTGAATTTGGTCATTTCAAGCATAAATATCTATAACTTATTCGAAATAATATTATTAATTATTTAGATGGAAAGCTAGAATTAAATATCCATTATAAATTAAGCAATATAAAAAATATTTTTTTAACCACTGCTGAATTTTATTAACTAAGCTTTCTTTCTAAATATGCATAATGTGAATTCTATCATATATTTGGGATGAATATCTATAACTTATTCCAATTAAAATATACTATGATAAATTTATTAACTTTTATGATAATTACTTTAAATTATAATTTATAATTGGATGACATTTTAAATTCTACATGCATTTTTAAAAATAAGTTAAGGAAGTATTCACTTTTATATTATAATTTTAATAATAATTGTAAAGTATTATCCTTACTTTCTCAATGACGTTCTCATTATTTTCTTTTCTCTACTTTGTATATGCATTTTGCACACTACTCTCGCAATTACCAAAAGTTTTATTTCTTAAGTATATTAGATTACCATCCTTTTATCTTTATGATCATCATAACCATTTGTTTCTTTCAGGGTACTTTGATACACATCTAGCAGAAAAACACAAAACAATATTCTTTCTTTTCTATATATTGTTTGGTGAATAATAAATAGTACAAGTAAAATAATAAAATTTATATTATGTTAATATAATTTTATTAATATTGTAAAAATAAAATATAATTATTACTATAGTAATATATATTATTAAAACATATATTAATAATATATATATATATATATATATATATATATATATATATATGTATGAGTAAGATTCTTGTGAGAATATGAGAATAACTAATAATAAAAATCATATCAAGATTAAAAATAATAGATGATTGAGATTAAAATACTTATAAATTAAAATTAAAGTCTAATATAATTATCAAATCTCTTTAAAGATTCAACAAACAAAAATCAAATATATAAAAATTATCCCACCAATTATTATTTCTTAAAAGATCTCAATTAAACCATTATTATCATCATCATAATTGCCACTATCAACATCATTGTTTTGACCATTGTCACCATGATAGTTCTTGTTGCTCCTACTAGTTCCACCATTGCCACCATGACCATTGTCATTGTTGTTGCTGTTATCATCACCACTATCATTTATCGGTATCATCACCATCATTATCAATTGGTATCACCTTTGCCGCCATGATCATAGTTGATTTTAGGACGTCATAATGGATATTTTTTATACATTTAATTTTTGTTTTGTGAATCTTTTACAAATTTGATGGTTATTTTAAATTTTAATTTGAATATTATCCATTTATTATTTTTAATCTTCATCTGATAGATATTATTAATTATTCTCAAGTTCTCATATAAAAAAATGTTCTCACAAGAATCATATTTTATTTATATATATAGATAATGCATAAATTTATGATACATTTTCACTTTTTTAATTTGAAGTTAGCAACCAATCGTTCAAAAATAATAGAGTGGAGGGAGTGAAGGAGCAGTTTTGAAATCTTCGTTATTTTGTTTTATAAGTATCATATATAACAGACAATTCTCATCAAATCAAAGAAAATTATTTTGAGCTGCAAAACTTTTCCTTAAAATATGTAATTATATTACATATTCAAGAGTCAAGACTCGAATATGAACTCAAAACCTTTAAACTCGTACTCAAAACCTCTAATTGAGCTGCAACAAATTCATATCAATTGAACTCGGTAGTCTAATTCTACCTTAATTGGTTAACTTTATTATCCCAATTTGGTTTGTTCATTTTTATGATAGAATGTGGTTCATAATCAATCCTCTTGTCTTGCTATTAGGTCCTGTGCACTAGACTAGTTAGGTTGGTATACATGGGCTTGGTATACGTGGGCTGAGCTCTTGCCCAACATATGTAGGCCCAAATACAAGTCATAGCTACATTTCTCAATGAGGATTAATAATTGTCGCAATCACCAACAAGAAGAAAAGGGGAGAGGAGTAAGAGCATCTCCAACGTAGAGTGCTCTAAGTGTTCCTTCAGTTGAAGAATCGGTTCCGTGAAGAAATCTTACACTGGAGAGTGCTTGTGTGATGAAATCGTTTCTTGCAGAGAGATATGTGCTTCTTATATAAGGAACCCAAACTTAACAATAAAATATCATTTTTAGATCAACTACTAGATGGTGCGAGGAAGAGGGAAAATAACAAACCTAATGGCGCGAGGAAGAGGTCACGACGGCCAGCAATGGACACGAGGAAAGGGACCGAGGGTGGACGCGGTGACTTGAGGAACATGCCGCTGTGCGTGGAAGCTTCTGGAGACAGTGGACGCAAGGAAAGGGACCACTACGGCGAAGGTACCGCGACTGCAACGGCGGTGGCACGAGGAAGCTGGGCAGTGGCACTAGGAAGCTGGCTCGAGTGGAGAAAACAGAAGGATGAGGCACATAGAAGAGAGAAAGAAGTGGAATACACTTCGTTTGGGAAGAATAATGAGAAGAAAGAAAAAAAAAATGAAGTGAAGGCACATCCTCAAAGAAGGAGAAGGCAAGTCCGCGAAAGCTTCTGGAGATGCTGTACGCGTGTGTGGACGACGGGGGAGTGGGCTTTAATATTTGGGTTGGTAAAAAAAATTGGAAGGTCGGGAGGGCAGCGGTTAAGCATCCTTCATTTTATTATTTTTAATTTATATTTCATTTTTATTCAATTATTCATATTTTTCATTTGTATTTATAAAAACCAAAAAAATGTTAAATTTTAATAAAAAAATAAAAAATGTGTGAAGTTTTTGGAGTTTCTTGCAATTTCTTGCATTGGAGCAAAATTTTGTGTGAATTTCTTAGGAGTGACATGACATTGTGGAGACCACAAAAAGTAATGCGAGGATCACAAAAAATAAAATAAGAAACCCAACAATCTAAGAGATGTAGACATTACCCCTTTGAATTGTATCCTCTGCATTAATGAGACCTCCAATATACGGTAGGCATACTTGCTAAGAGGAACACATGACACAGACCTAGCAGAGCTAGGCTTTGAACTTCTCGGTTGGTAGTTTAGAGTCTGGTTTTAATATAAAGATTGATTAAGCAATCATGTCTTAACCTTTACTGAACTAGTAGTAGCGACTTGAGAAGAGGAAATTCTTTTATCACTAGAACACTGCTAACCCAATAACTTTTTTAGTAACCCAATAACTTTTTTAGTAACCCAATAACTTTCTTAAATTCTTATATTGTCTTACCAAGCTAAATTACATGTTTTGATGATTCAGGTTCATTTTATATAACTTATCACAATATAATTTTGTGATATTATACATAAAATATGAAGTTATTAGTATAAGATGAGAGCAAAATGCGAGAAAATGAGATAGCAAAGAGTGGTCAGCTCAAAATACAAAACCAACAAAAGAATTCAAATCTGTGATTAGTAAAAACTTGAAAAAGTCATTAAATCAGTATCAGCATTGCAGCACAGCAGAAGAGAGTATGCCACTGCCAAATTCCCAGCAACAGTTTGCAAAATATTTGAAGCATATTGAATCTGTCAAACATGGAAGGACCTACTACCATTTATATCATTCCCAAACAATCATGCAATTTTCTTGCTAGAGTTCTTGACTAAGGGGAAACAATTTAGGAAATGACAACAGTATGATGAAACAAGCAAATAAATAATATGTAATGTGGTCATGAAGATGAAATTCATCTAATATCTGGATACCGCTTCCATCATAAATCTCATCCCCATCTATGCTCTAAATACTTAAATATTCACACTACCTACCTGTAAAATCAACAATCCCATAATAACCAGCCACAATGTAACTCTTTCAGCAGCACAGACCACACAGCTAAATTCAACTTCTGTCTTCAGTACTACTGCCCTAACCAAAATGGTCCAAGCTTCTATGCAAACTGTAGTGCTTTTAAACCACAATTGATTGACACAATAAAAAAGGCTGGCTAATAAGTAACAATGTTACTTCACAATTAGTCACTCACGGACATTCAAGTAAACAAAAAGCGATACCCTGACTAATCAATCCCACTACGGCAGTTACCAAGGGATACTAATGATAGCAGATGTAGCTCAAGGCATAAGAGGACATAAACCACAAATCAAGATCAACAGTTTTGACCAGTTACCATTTAAACTTATGATATTCAGAAAGGTCGATTAAGATTTAAGATAGCAGAAGCAAATAATCTAAATAAAAATAACTTTGCATTTCATTAAAGAAGATTAAAGACATTATAAAAAAATAAAGAAAGAAAACGTAAAACCAAGAATCAGTTGTTCTATTAGAATTCCAGCAGCTTCTCTCCCCTACCCCTCTCTCTTTCCTTCCCGATAGGATTGCCTTTCATGAAAGTTAAAAAAAAGAGCCCCTCATTTACGAGTCTTAGCTTTAAAGGCTAAACACTGAATATTCTGATTCCGTGCCTTTTCCCTATTAAGAGGGTAACTGAGCAAACTGATTTACAAAGCATCACACAAAGAGAAATTTTGATTATAAATATCTTCTAGTAACCAATCCCACCACAAACAATTTTACCTTGTACTACACACAAGCAATTTAACCTGGTAGTTATAAAAGTTGTTAAAACATAGATTCAATCTAAATCATTATGCAAAAGAAAAGAGCTTAGGAAGGCAAACAACTTTTTTGCTTTCAATTCAACAATAAATGAAGAACTTGTATTAATGCGCCAACAATATGTCAATGCGACCATACCATAAACATGCAGAGGAATGAGCAAAACACTCATGAACCGAACCGAACCGAGCTGAGCTAGTGTCAAACAAGGATAATAGGATTGGTTTAACTTCACAAATTGCTTATTTAAAGCAACAAATGGAGACATCACTACAATTACTACTACACAAACACAAAATCTATAAGTACTCAGCACACAATCTAATAGTATCATTGATTAATTAGTCTCCCAGCATTGTACACTATTCCATGAATTTTCCATTACACGAAGACGACGACGACGACAACAACAACATAAACAACAACAACAACAAAGAAACCAAACTTACAAACAATAATTCCCGTGGCGTGCGTGTTGTGTCGTGTCATACATCCAAATTCTCCATCTGAATGCTGCTCTTAAGAGGCACGTATTCCCCAAGGTACCCACCAAGATGATCATGCAACGCGCTCTTATCAATACCCTGATGATGATAACTCTTGCAAACATAGTAAAACACACTCTGCACCAACAACCCCACCAAGTTCACAATCACCAAAAGCCCCACAAGGAATCCTCCCACCACAATTCTGGTGAAAACCCCATAGTCCTCCCCACCGTGAACGACAACCACGCTGAAAACACCGGAGATAACCCCGCAGGCGACCAAATAGGCGGAGACGAGGACCGCGGCGTACCGGAGTCTGCCCTTGAGGAGGTGGTAGGACTTCTTCATGGCGGCGAGGCCGTAGACGGGCTCGAGGACGGAGACGACGGAGGCGAGGTGCCAGAGGGCGGTGATGTAGACGTGGGCGACTAAAAAGAGAGTGAGGACGATGAGGATTGCGAGGAAGAGGAGGAGGGAGTTGTCGGTGTCGATGGCGAGGATCATGAGGACCAAGGAGAGGAGGATGAGGGAGTTGTAGAGGATCATGAGGAGGGTGACCCATAGGAAGGTGAGGAAGAGGCGCTTGAAGACGCGGGGGATGGCGGAGAGGGTGGCGGAGAAGGAGACGGCCTTGGCGGTGTAGAGGGAGGCGACGGTGAAGACGGCGGCGGCGGTGGAGAGGAGGGAGAAGGCGAAGAGGAAGAGCAGGTAGAGGAACTGGATTAGAAGAAGGAGGGTCCACTCGTGGGAGGTTTGGGAAGGGTCGTTGAAAGGGGACTGCAGCTGGGAAATTAGGGGGTGCGTGAAGAGGGAATGAGCTAGAATCGCGAAGGAGAGGGGGAAGATGAGGGTGAGGGTAATGAGGTAAAATGTTTTGGGAGAACGCTTTGGGATTGAGATTGATTCTCGTAGGATGTCGGGGATGGTGAGGAATTGAAGCTCCTCTGGGGCCAGATCCATTTTCAGAGAAAGAGGAAGGAATCAGAACAACTCTGGATTTGGTGTGGTGTGAGAGACAGATTTCAGATTTATTTATTGTCCTTCTTCTTCCGGGTTAAATTAACTGGACTTGATAAATATATTTCAATTTAATGAAATGCGTGTTTTTATCTGAGATGCTACTGATCTTTTGTTTTTAAAGGGAAGATAGTACTAATACTAGTAACTATAATGTGTTTTTAATAAATAAAAATATTAATACTATACTAAACAATTAGTATATAACAATGATAAAAATAAATCAAGAAGACTAAGTAAAGTTGTTAGATGATTAAATTTCTTAAAGAATAATGATATATGATTTGATTTGATTTCTGATAAATGTATATATAGAAAATATTTTATTAGAAGAGATAATATTCATTTCAGTAATCTCTGCATTTGAAAGAATTAGTCTTATAATTTTTAAATAAGGAGATATTTTGCTTTAAAAAAATAATGATAAAGAAAACACACCCATCCATCTTCATTTGGTTTGATAGTTTTATTAGACTGATTAACTTTTTAACTACTTTTTAGTTTCTGTTTTGAAGATAACTACTTTTTAAATTACCTACTACTCTGTTTAAAATTCGCATACCAGTTAACTCAGTGATTTAATTAATTAATTCATATGTTTATTCTTCTTCTCTTTTTTTTTTTTTGACAAAATCATATGTTTATTCTAGTTCAGTAAACATTTAAAAAAGGACGTGTCCATTGAGAGGAGGAGACGCCAAACCGACAATGCAGCACAGGCCTGAATTTGGGCCGGCCTGAGAAATTGACCCGGCCCAGATAAAACTTTTACAATTTAAATTTATTACATTACATATCTTCTTAGTTACTTACTGGTTCCACTGTTAAGTAGTGAGAGAGGCGCGCACATCACCGGCACTTGTTTTCATTTTCATTATTATCGTGTGTGTATATATATATATACATATATTTCATCTTAGGGTTCAATTCTCAATCCTCATTCCCCGTTCCCTCGCCTTTGCTTCCTAGTTCCTACTGTGGCTGCGAGTCTCTCTTCCCAATTTCCCGTTCCCGGGTATTGTACTACTCGCCAACGGCAAATTCAACGGAGTTGTGTTTGCGAATCGCGTTTTATTATCTCATTTCTCTCGCCATTCTCACACTTCTTCATTTTTGTTTTTCTCTTTTCTTACGCTCTTTTGCTTTCATTTCCATTTAACCTAACCGCGTTTTTTTTTTCTTTTCGTTTTCCTCAGTTAATCTCGTGTTTCTTCAGAGCGAGCAGTAGGATTTCAGCATCGGAGACCGTATCGTTTGTGAGTTTTAATTTCAATGCTTCTTTGTTAGGTCAAATTGTTGTTAGGAATCTGAATCACATTGAGTCCCTCGTTGAATAACACTGCTTATGTGACCTGGTTTAGGTGTGCGATCTAGTGTTCTGTCTTTAACAATGCTTTCTATATAGATTTTATTTTATGTAGGCTACATGCTAATGATTATGCGCTTCTCATCTACTGGATTGTCTGCGACATTGCTTCATATTCGATGTTTTTTTTTTTTGTTTGCGCATTTACTTTACTTTTTTCCTCACCATCTAAACCTGTTAGCTTATATTGGATGCTGATGATGATGCCAATGCTGAAAAACAATGGGAGTGAACTTGTAGTTAATTAGTTTCTAATTATGTCTATTTTTAATTCATGAGTGTCTTTACTGCATATGAATTTACGGTGCTAACTGAGCTTTATTTGTTTTTGATGTATTGCAGAGGTTGAGGGGAGTAAATAAACAGGGTGAACCGACTCAAGCCCCCATGTTGAATGGATAATTAGTTGCAATTGCAAAAGATTGTGATTGCTGGGATTGCAGAGAGAAGGGTGGTTAGTGTTAAAATAGATTGAGTGTGGATGGGGAAAGAGGAGGAGGAGATGAGGGGTGAGATTGAGGAACGACTGATAAACGAAGAGTACAAGATATGGAAGAAGAACAGTCCTTTCTTGTATGATCTTGTCATTACGCATGCCCTCGAGTGGCCTTCTCTCACTGTGGAGTGGCTTCCTGACCGCCACGAACCACCTGGCAAAGACTACTCCCTCCAGAAGGTCATCTTGGGCACCCACACTTCTGAGAATGAGCCCAATTACCTCATGCTGGCCCAGGTCCAACTCCCTCTTGATGATGCTGAGAATGATGCCCGCCACTATGACGATGACCGCCCTGACATTGGTGGCTTTGGCTGCGCCAATGGCAAGGTCCAGATCATCCAGCAGATCAACCATGAGGGTGAGGTTAACAGGGCTCGCTACATGCCCCAGAACCCCTTCATCATTGCCACCAAGACCGTTAGTGCTGAAGTTTATGTTTTTGATTATAGCAAGCATCCCTCTAAGCCCCCTCTTGATGGCGCCTGTAACCCTGATTTAAGGCTTAGGGGTCATAACACTGAAGGCTATGGCTTGTCCTGGAGTAAATTCAAGCAGGGCCACTTGCTTAGCGGTTCTGATGATGCTCAGATTTGCTTGTGGGATATTAATGGCACTCCCAAGAATAAGAGCCTAGAGGCAATGCAGATTTTTAAGGTTTGTAACTGCATCTCTTTCTGCTTTCTGGTTAGGTTTAAACAGTGATTTTAATCTGTGGAAGATTTTTTTTATTTTTGTGTGTGGCTAGGTTCATGAAGGTGTTGTGGAAGATGTGGCTTGGCATTTGAGGCATGAATACTTGTTTGGTTCTGTTGGTGATGATCAATACTTGCTTATATGGGACCTTCGAACGCCGGCTGCCAGCAAGCCTGTCCAATCTGTTGTTGCTCATCAAAGTGAGGTGTGTTGTTAATGCAATGAATTGGTAAATCTTTGTCAAAATGAGTATAACCTGTGGAGGAGTAACTTGCCTGTTTTATGATCTGCACGTGTTTGATACCAAACAAACTTCGCAGAGTTACCAGTTTATATTTGGTCGTATCACCATTTGCTTATTATTTTTTTGAAATCTAACAAATTCATGAGAAAGTTTGACCTGTCTCACTAGACATTAAATCTAAAGGGCGTCACTTGTTTAACATTGATGTCATATTGAAATCAAAGACTTTAATTATGGGTGGTGATAGAAAACTCAATAAGTAAACACATGAATTTCTAACTGTGGCCAAGATTAAAGAACTGGTCATTACTCCTCTCCAGTTGTATGTTGATACTGTTTTACTTCTATGGCTTTTCTTTTTTTGTTTGCTCAGAGACCTTTTGAGCTTACTCAAATTTTCAGTCCAGTCTGTCTGCTCTTGTAATGCTCTCCATTATGCTTTAGTTGCTTGTATCTTTTTAACTCTGGTATATTTACACTATATTTTGGTGGGTTTTTAATGTTTTAAAAATGCTAATACTCTTATACTCAATATCACACACTGATAAAAGCTTTTTTTTTCTTGGATATCTTGCCAGGTTAACTGCTTGGCTTTCAATCCCTTTAATGAATGGGTTGTTGCTACTGGTTCTACGGATAAAACTGTGAAATTGTTTGATCTGCGGAAGATCAATACTCCACTGCACATCTTTGATTCTCACAAGTAAGATTCTCATAAGATTTTTAATAATTGCTCTATTTGTACTTATATTTAGCAGTTATTGATCTGGATTGCTGTTCTTTGGTCCAACAGGGAGGAGGTTTTCCAGGTTGGCTGGAATCCAAAGAACGAGACTATCTTGGCTTCTTGTTGTCTGGGTAGGAGACTCATGGTGTGGGATCTTAGCAGGTATTGCTTAAGAAAAGCATTATCATCTCTGGAGTTTTTAGTGGATTTATTACTATTTGTTGTCCTGAAATGCATATTAAGTCATGGTACCCTAGTGGAATTGTTATAGATGTTGATAAATCATAAAGCATATCAATGACACTTCCCCTAAAGTTCAAGTGCTTGCTATACTTTGTTCTATGGCGTGTTTGATCCACTAAAATATCATGGTAATGTTTTGGGTAGGTGTGTACAATGTCCAGAGTTTGAGGTCTCAATCAATGGCTTTCACATCAGGGGATTTGTTAGGAATACTGAAATCTATTCCTTGGTGCTACAGTTTTAGCCCTTGAGATGGTTGAATCCTTGGCATGCAGTCAAATCGATTCTTGTTTCTTTTAGGGGGAAAAATGCTTGCTTAGAATTTAGGTTGCTTTTACAAGCTGGTTTGTTAAAAATTTATCTGTGAATTTTTTTATCTATTCTGGTGAATGGGGTCTGCACACTGCTTGAATGATAGCTCCTTCCCTCCAGCAAATTGGATGACAATTTCTCTGTCTGAACCCTTGGACTTAGTTTTAGTACGGTTTTATTAGATACCAGGTCAGCTTTAGCTTGTAGCTCATATGTTAAATGACTATTGAGGATTGATTTTCTGATGAAAATGAATTATTAAAAAATACCAGTAGTTGTTAAATCATATCATGATAAATCATAGAT
The DNA here is from genome assembly GCA_013407115.1 of Glycine latifolia. Classification (NCBI taxonomy): domain Eukaryota; kingdom Viridiplantae; phylum Streptophyta; class Magnoliopsida; order Fabales; family Fabaceae; genus Glycine; species Glycine latifolia. The sequence goes on from CM023945.1 coordinate 27,607,657, forward strand.
ATTCCAAATGTTTGCCTTAATAACAGAGTTCACCCATTTTTTCTGCAGGATTGATGAAGAGCAGTCACCAGAAGATGCCGAAGATGGTCCACCAGAATTGCTCTTTATTCATGGTGGTCATACAAGCAAAATATCTGACTTTTCGTGGAATCCATGTGAAGATTGGGTTGTTGCTAGTGTCGCTGAAGACAACATACTTCAAATATGGCAGATGGCAGAGAACATATACCACGACGAAGATGATCTGCCAGAAGAGTCAACAAAGGCTGCAGGATCCTAATGTAATTGATGGACATGATAATTAGTGTAGTGTTTAATACAGGTTCAGTGTTGTGGACTCGGGGAGCTTTTTCCATATTTAAATTCGTGGTGTTACTTCGTTTTTCACCGTAGTTGTAGGCTTGTACCTGTATCAAATATGATTACCTTCACCAGTAGCATGCTGAACAACCGAGACCTAGTGTAACTTTCGATGCTAAAGGTTTCCCATTTATCATGACTGACTGTTAGTGTTCATAATCCATTGTAGTTACAGCTGTGCATTGTCTGAAAAAAAAAGTTTTTATTTCGAGTTTTGAAAATTGCTTTACAAAATTCTCACTTTAATCTATCTTTTGTAATTGTCATTCATTTTAGTTTTTTTTTTAATGGGAAATGCTTGCGAAAAATAAAACATTAAAAGACGGAAATATTTTTTTAACTCAAGAATTTAATTGAAGATTTTGCGAAGTGAAATTAAAATGATTAAAATTTACATTTGCTGGTATTAGTTTTTTCCCCCTTTTCTTATTGCAACTTGCAAATAGTTGGTGCGAGCCTCTGTTTTTTGCAAGACACTTAGACACCTGCTTATCCTTTGTCAAAGCCAAGTCAATCTTTCAAGCATATAGATTATTTCAATGAAACTAAACTGTTATTTGGTTGCATCAATTTATAAAAATAACTAAATAAAACTTCTAAAGAGCCAGCAATCAGGCTACTCGCGGTATCGCCACATATATAACCTCGAGGGATATTGCTTCTTACACTTTCCGGATGCACTTTCTTTTTTACTTTCGGAATGACTAATCCAAAAGATAAAACAAAAACAAAAACATTCTGAAAAGAGTACAGGATACTTGGGAAGAAGCAACAACCGAACCTTGAATACGTAAACATCAGTGATTGACAGGGTTCATGTCGGAGCAAAAGGTATGAGCTGATAAAATGTCATTAATTTTTTTTTAATTTGTACTAATGTGTCATTTTTACGTGAAATTTTACTATTTTGTCACATGCATAATTTGTCTATAACACTTGTGTTTAATAACTTTTCAAATATTTACCTGTAAAAGTCGTCCACACTAAAAAAACTTTGATTAATTGCACGATTAAAACAAATTTATAAACTTTTGTTTTCTCCATTTTAATCTTCTGCTTATTTTACATTATAACTACGTCAATCGTCACGATTTTCTTAAAAGAATGAATAACAACCATTCAATCCTCATGAACCCATAACATTTTGCTCGCTAATAGAAAATTCAAATGTAGAAATTATGTATGCATCAATTTATCGTACATATTTCATACTTACCCTTACACATCCTAACTTAAGAGGGGACATTTAGTAGGAGAGAAATTTTTTTAGTTTCTTAAAAATCTAAGGTTGAGAATTTGAATTTCAGATGTTTGATATTAATTTTAAAAAATTAATATTCCTGGAAAAAATATTTCTTGAGAATATTTTTTAAACAATTTCTCATGAAAAGTTTTCCATTGAAAGATAAGAATCTTTTTTTTTTAATTTAATTTTTTTACTACATTAAAAATATCATATTACTTTTGTTATATTAAGATAAATGATAAAAATATCACATAAATTTTTAATTTCTGAGAAACTTATCTAAATATTCATAATGATTAACCAAATAGATTCTATTCATTCCCAAGAAATATGATTCCAGGATTCATGATTCTCGGATATGATAATGCCGCCCAAATATCTTCATTCTTTTTCATTTATTTTATGGCTATGAAAATAATCTCTTTGGCGACACATGCATAAACAATAACTAATCTCCTGAAAAAAACAGACCTGAAAACAAGAATGAAGCAATGCAATAAGGGATCTTATTCTGATTGTAAGGTGAGTTATGTTAATTTATTTTCCAACCATTTATTATTGCAAAAGATATAATTAAAAACATAGTGTTATCGTATAAAAAATTAAAGCATGAATTATAATAATTAAAGACAATTTAAATTAATTTTTTTCATTAGTCTGTATTATTTAACTTAAAGAGCTTTGGGTTTGGAAAAGTTTAGGGTTATATGTGTTTCTTATTATTCATAACGAGTGCCTTAATTTAGAGTAGTTCTAGATTACGCAGTTGCTATGAACGAAATCGATGAACCAATTCGCATTAGTTTTTAAGGGCTGCAACTGTAGGATTGGATAAATACTAAATAGTAACAATTTGGATAGGCATATTGAGATTCAAATTGCCTTCACTGCAAAAAGTTTTCATACCTAAAAATATATAGTTCCTGTCAGTTTGTCCATAAACAGAGCGCAACTAGTCATGGAAAATTTTATCAGGCAACTTCATGTAAGATCTTTCATGTATATCATAATGGGAAGTAGAGTACAAAAAAGGGTTGGAGAAAGGCATTAATGAAAAAGTAAGAAGGTATACATTATTTTTCCTCAAAGCGCCGCACCACTGACTCAGCGAAGATTTGTTGCCTACAAAATGATTATGATAATCAACGAGGTAAGTAACATGATTTAAATTTCTCAAGAATGGGAAATGTGTGAACAAATATAACATGGTGTATGACTGGTTTGGTTGGTACAAGAAAATTTTAGCACACAGAATTAATTACAAAATTAAGAAGTTTTAAATTTTAATATGATATTTAACAAATCCTACACGGAAAAGTAGATACATGAAATGGCCAATGCTAAATTTCATGTATGACTAAGGGTGCGATTGATTTATGGAAATATTCTGTTTTTCAATTATTACACGGCTAATTTAGCAAAATAATATAATTCAATTAATTATTTAGCAAAAGGGGGCATTTTTCAAGTTAATTAGCATTTTGGGGTCACCAAACACGCCCAGGCTAGGCGTGTTTAAACACGCCCAAGCCAGGCGTGTTTAAACACGTCCAAGCCAGGCGTGTTTAGGTCCCCTGGGCCTATATATACCCCCTGAAAATGACATTTGGTCCTTCCGCCTTCTCTCTAGAATTAGCTCTGCCTTCTCTCTAGATTTTGGGTGTTGATTTGTCTGAAGCGAAGCCCTGCCGAATTCGAAGCGCTGTGAACAAGTAAGTCGATTTAACTGATTGTGCGTTCTATTTAGTTTGTTATATTTTTCAATTAGAAAAATGTTAGGATCATATGAACTTGTTAGCGACATATATATTAGGTTAGTCATTAGGGTTTTAGGTATGCCAGTGTAGTTTTAGGGTTTACGATGTGATTAGGGTTTGGTGTGTGGGCTAGTGATTAGGGTTTAGGGTTGATGGTTTAGGATATTAGGTATGCTAGTGTAGTTTTAGGGGTTACGATGTGATTAGGGTTTGGTGTGTGGCCTAGTGATTAGGGTTTAGGGTTGATGGTTTAGGATAATAGGTATGCCAGTGTAGTTTTAGGGGTTACGATGTGATTAGGGTTTAGGGTGTGGCCGAGTGATTAGGGTTACTTAATTCAGTGTTGTATTAGGGTTTACATTGTTATTAGGGTTCATGGCCTGGGGGACATATGTAGGTTTAGGGATTAGGACTTAGGCTGTGATTAGGGTTGAGGGGCTGGGGTAGTGACGTATGTGTAAGGTTAATGGATTGTGGGTACAGATTGAGGGTATATGGGTATCGGTTGAGGTTCCAGGGCTTATATTGTGATTAGGGTTTAGTCCCTGAGGTAGTGATCATGGTTTATGTAAATTGGGTTTAGGGTGTATGGTTGACATGGTGATTAGGGTTTATGGGTTGGGGTACAA
>CM023945.1:27636033-27650460 GCA_013407115.1 Glycine latifolia
AACCCTAAGCCAGAACCATTCAACCCTAGCCGTGTTCCCAACACCCTAAACCCTAATCCACCCATGCGCCCTAAACCCTAAGCCGGAACCCTTATATCCTAGGTGTGTCCACCAGAACCTAAACCCTAATCCCCCCTAAACCCTAATACCTAAGCCAGAACCCGTAAACCCTAGGTGTGTACCCTACGCCCTATACCCTCATCACAACATAAATCATATACCCCAAGACGGACCCATTAAACCCTAGGTGTGTATCCCAAGACCTACACCCTATTCCACACATGCGCCATAAACCCTAAGCCAGAACCATTCAACCCTAGCCGTGTTCCCAACACCCTAAACCCTAATCCACCCATGCGCCATAAACCCTAAACAGGAACCCTTCAACCCTAATCCACACATGCGCCATAAACCCATAAATCCAATACATTAAGCCGGTACCATTAAACCCTATGTGTGTAACCCCTAAACCTACATATGTCCCCCAGGCCATAAACCCTAATAACAATATCAACCCTATTCCAACACCGAATTACGTAACCCTAATCACTCGGCCACGCCCTAAACCCTAATCACATCGTAAACCCTAAAACTAAATAGAACGCATACCTAAACTCTAAACCCTAAACTCTAAACCCTAATCACTAGGCCACACCCTAAACCATAATCACATCGTAAACCCTAACGCTACACTAGCATACCTAAACACTACTCACTAACCTAATATATATGTCGCTAATATAACAAACTAAATAGAACGCACAATCAGTTAAATCGACTTACTTGTTCACAGCGCTTCAAATTCGGCAGGACTTCGCTTCAGACAAATCAACACCCAAAATCTAGAGAGAAGGCAGAGCTAATTCTAGAGAGAAGGCGGAATGGACCGAATATCATTTTCAGGAGGTATTTATAGGCCCAGGGGACCTAAACACGCCTGGCTTGGGCGTGTTTAAACACGCCTAGCCTGGGCGTGTTTGGTGACCCCAAATTGCTAATTAACTTGAAAAATGCCCCATTTTGCTAAATAATTAATTAAATTATATTATTTTGCTAAATTAGCCATTATTACACAAATGTCACTTAGTTTTCACTTAATTATGCTTCCTAGTACCCTCCATTATATTCTAAAAGATTATACACCCCTTTTTTCCTTGAGAACCACGTGTTACACTTTTTCTATTTTAAATGTGAACGAACCACGTGTTACACTCATAAACCTCTACTATTAACTTCAGGACTTGAAACAAATAACTGACATGCATAATTTTAAATATAACACCTAGGTCATAAAGACCATAAGATAACATAGTCAAGAGATTGGGAGATTGAACTTACTTTCCTTCTCTGTGCTTTGGACTAGGGCGAGAATACTTCAGATATCCATCCCAAGGAACCTTTTTAAGCCCAGCATGATGTGAGATTATGCCTCTAACCCTACACCATTGAAATAATAGATACTGTTTCAATGCCTTGAAGTTCACTGCATATGCCAAACAATCGTGGACAAAGATCTATTACCTCTCTGCAAATTCAATGGGTGTCTCCCCTGGCTTCAAATTTTGTGGCTCCAAGTACCAAACATCACAAACTACAGCCCAAGATGTCATTAATTGCAAGAGATGAGTTGTGAATGATTGCCTGCAAATGTAGGAGATACAACAACTCTTATCCAGCAATATAAAAAAAACAATGAATGAATAGAAACAGTAATTAACATGTAACAAGCATCTTCTTACTTTCGACTATTCCAAAAAGCATCTACAAAAATTTTATTGTACTTGATTGCAACAGGGCAAATTGTGCAGCCAAGTTCAAATGCACCCTAAACATCATTAAAATTAGAAGAGGCTTCAATTTAAACTATCAGATGACAGGAATTAGAATACAAGTCAATGGAAAGCCTAATGTATAAATAGAAGTGAAAAACTCAGCATTTCACATAATGCAAATGCAAATGATCCTATACCTTCTTGAACATGACAGAGTAGTGATTATTTACACAAGTTCCTTCAGGAAATATGAGAAGAGGGTTATTGTTAGCTCCCAGGACATGATCCCTCAATCTGAAATATGAAAAATCATGTACGAAAAAGATTTGAGGTATATACTTCCCAGCATTTTCAATTATACTTACTTCCTTGCCACAACTTCTCGATCCTTTGCCTCTGTACGATCGAACCAGATACACCCTACACTCTCCAAAATGGTGCTCTGCAATAATCCTGTGATTGAAATGCAGAAATGCATCAGGCATAACTTGTAATTGTAAAGTGCCCATCAAACTTGAAGGAAAGTAGAGTTGGATGATTAGAGAGTTTAGTAACAAATGTACAATGTACCACAATAGAAACATGCAGTAGCCCCTATTGAGGAGAGGTGACAAAAAATGGTCTAGCATAATTAACTTGGCTGTGCGATGGAAGATAATTTAGATGAAATGGAAGATAATCTGATTAAAAGTGAATCCATGTACCTGTAGCCTACCCCAACTAGGGCCCGTTTCTTTAAACTTTTAAAAGAAAATGATCTTACCTATCAACTAGTCATTTTCTCAACAATTTACCCCCACAGCTCTAAAATCGGAGATCTCATACCAGTTGATAGAAACTGGATCGAAATCGTAGAGACACAAGCTTCTATTAACAGAAAGGTGTACAAATCATTCCCGAGACTTTCGAGAGGCCTGGATTCTCCCACAACAATCTGAATTCTCTCTCAAATCGCAAGATAAAATCTCCCTCTCAACCCCTTTTCTTATTTATAGGCAACATGCCTTATTTCTCCAATTATCTCAGTCCCCAACTAGCTAACTAACTATGGGGGTTACCTATCACATGATTTCCCCTCATCCATTGTTACTAACCGCGATCAACTCTTTATGAGTAGTTTTTGGAAGGTACCGTTTCATAAGGTGAGTACCCAACTCTGGATGAGCACTGCTTATCATCATCAAACAAACTAGCAGATGAGGTGGTAAAAAGATGTTTGGAGGTTTGTTTGCATTGCTTGACAGGTACAAAGCAAAGACTGGTCATTGCATTTAGCTTGGGCCGAATTTTGGTTCAATACTAATTACAATGTGTCCACTAAGATGTCTCCTTTCTGAGCCTTGTATGAGCAAGAGCCTCCTTTATTATTCAAAGGAACCACAATAGCTTCCAAAAATTAAGGAAGTTAATCAGCTTACTCAGCAACAAGACACCTTGCTGACAGAATTGTGCAAGAGTTTGCTTCAAGCACAAGACCAAATGAAAAGGGTATGCTAACAAGACATCTTGGAGATTGACCTCTCCTTTCCTCAATTCCACCTTGAGGTCAATGTGTGAGTCATGGCTGGGGGTACTATTGTTTCTCCAATACTAAGGTCTATGAGAAGAGAAATAAGAGAAAGAGTAAGGAAGGTATCCCATGTAACTAACTTGATGATTGTTACATAGTTTGTTATGTAAATAACTAGAAGGCAGTTAGTAAGAGCTAGTTATCAGGTTATATAAACTATAAGAATGGAGATTGGAGAGTAAGGGTCAGGAATATTGTAGGCATCAGTTTGGCAGGGGCCAGGTCTAAGATGTATTCTTTTTGTATGCTAACCTAGTCTTGAGTCAGAACTCAGGTGGCTTTTTTCATGCTTTCATGTTTTAAGCTTCCTACGTTCTGTTTTTGCTGTACTAGGGTATATGTTTGCAGTACTTCTTGTAATGCAGACATTTCTTCATATATATATATAAGTATTTTGCTGGCCAAAAAAAAAAATATAAACTATAAGAGTGGAGACTGGAGAGTAAGGGTCAGGAATATTGTAGGCATCAGTTTGGCAGGGGCCAGGTTCCTCAAAATAAAAATAGCCGGGCATTCTGTTTTCTGTAACTACTTCACTAAGTGAATAAGGAATCTCTCTCTGTTCTGTCAATCTTTCTCTTCTTTCTGCTATATTCTAGTAGCAGTTCCATCAGTTCATCATGTACACCCTTCATCTAACCATTTAAACTGCTCAATGGTAAAGGATGAAGTGCCTAATAACAAAAGGCATTAATCCTAAGTTTTTTTTTTTATTGTTGTATATTATGCACATTATTCACATTCTGACTTGAAAACAACCTTTCATTTTGATAAGAGTTTTAAAATATACTGGAGATATCTTGGAAGAAGAGCGGAATTGTGTAAGCACCATAATATTCTTAAAAACTAATTCACCCAGAGATGGTATGACACAAGCAAATATGGATAATAAAACAAAACTGTGTTGATGATAAAGACAAGGCTTCTTGTGTATTTAAAGCCAACACATAGCACTATAAACTTACCAACCCATCCAGGATGCTTCTGCATAATAACAGCAAATGCAGTCATCTGTTCTAAGATAATGAAATCAATCATGGAAGTATGATTGGCCACAAAAACCTGTTCAATAAAGGAAAATGCAGATTATTAATAAATAACATTCACATTTTGATGGATATGTGAATAAGAACATGGAAGCATCAATATACATCAGACAAACCTGTTTTGGTCGGATACTAGGTCTTGGACCATGGTACTTGACAACCCCAGTCCATGATGCAACAAAGAAACTGCACATCATCTCCACCAAACACCTCTGAAAGAAATGAGAATGGAGCAATTTAGAGTACCTTGGTTTGATGCAAGTCAGTATATTGAAGTTTCTATTCATCAAAGGGAAGGAAAATAGAAAGAGTTAATTAGAAGTTGTATACATCTTATGCCATGCACTCAGCATCCGACAATTTAAGTAAATAGATATTTAAAAAATAAAGGGCAAAATAAATTATGTCCTCCAGCGAATTGGCCAAAATTCGTTGCATTCATCTAAGATGATAAAACTAACAGATTTTATCTACTTATTTTTTTATTTTTCAACATGTACTGATTCTTCCATTTGTCTACCCATTAAAGTTTTATATGTAGTCATTCAACTATTTTTCTTTTTCCTCTAGGGCCACTAGGCTGACAAGTAATTAGATTTTAAAATCAACTTCCCAGCGAAATCCTTCAAATATGATATTAAAATTAACAGAAGTTAAAAAGATAAAGCATATGACAAAAGCAATGTTTTTCATGATAGATGAGGCAATGTAAATTGACATCACATAATAGGTGTTTAAAATTAAAACAAATGAAGTGAAGGCTTACTAAAACACTAAAATAAAAGTGGATTAACAGCAGTAGATCAATTCACACCAAGTCTCAAACCTCCTTTGTAATGATAATAATAAAAACAGAGAATACAAACAATATGTATAACACAAACAATACCAAATATTTGGACATTATATGCGTTAACATTGGAAATATTATTAGCACATTACCAGAAGTTCATTTTGTGTTTTAAGATAAGCTAAATCAGAAACTTGAAGCCTCTCTTTTACTTTTTATGGACTTGGTTCAAAGTTCAAAGAGGTCTTAAAATAACAAGCTGGTAGAAGTTATAACAGACAGTAAAATTGCATACAACAGAAATCTATGTTAAAAATATTTAACTGGCAGAAAATAGCAAGGATAATCTGAACTGATACCTCAATCTTTTTCCTCAAATCATCATTTCCTTTCAGGAGGGAGTGCACTGGAATGAAGGCTGAAAGAAATATAATCCATCCTAATGTCAACACTAGAATCCTGCAGAGTCAAATAGGAGACATCACATGGCCAGGAAAAGATTATAGTAAAGTATGACATTAAGATTATAGTAAAGTATGACATTAACATGAGAAGCATAAAAGAGAGACTAATAGGCCAAACACAAACATTAAGTCTGAAATCACAAAATTTGAAAATTCATTTGATTTTCAAAAGGAGTTGCTTTGATTTTGAAATCTTTGTGAGTTTAGTTTAGTACATGCAGAAATCTGCTCAAATTTGGTTGGATTTGATTTGAGTTTTAATTATTTAAATTGACAACATTGTCCTCATTATACTTTTGAGAGAGAAATCATATTATTTGAAGGGTAAAAGAGAAAAATTATCATGATAAAATGAATTCAATTCATTTTTAATGAGTTCCAAAAATGGGGATCAGTTTCTAAATCAAATTGGTCCTATTTTTAATAATTGCAAACACGAGGAAAAGGAAATTTAGTTTAATTAAAACTAAAGTGCAAATAATATCCTAATAACGTTTTTTTCTATGATTGAATGATTTAAGAAGTGCTATCGCATCATGCATAACATGTATGTATGTATAGAAAAGGAATAAGCTAACCTAATAGGGAACAAAATCAAATATCGAACCACAACTCCACAGCACCACAAAGGAAACAAATAAACACTCCAGTTCCAAGGTTCTGGAGGATTTGACTTGAAGCACCTTGTGAATGTATCCTATCCAGCATAAAATTCAGAGTCAGTGAGAAAATTTGAAAGATATTTCAAAAGAAGATCATGTCTAATGGCTTCAGGTTTGGACATAGAATAAGGGAATTGCACAGAAATATAAACATAAGAGATAAGACAGTTCAGTTCCTCTCTGTGCTGGATTGCTCTTGGGATCAGTGTGAAATTACCAATCATACCCGCACGTTTGTGGGATCTGTGGATTTTGATGTTCCAAATTTGTTTGATGCAGCTGGGCTCATGGGTCTTGTTTTGTGATCTGGGATGAAAAAGAAAACCTCATTTCATTCCCTCACTTGTACACCACTCTCTGGTATTTGTACTCTCTAATCTATCCTGCTCCCTCACTTTCTGTTCTCTCTGGCCTCTGCCTTCTGTTTCTGCATTCTAACTTCTGCCTTCATTGACCATCATCTCTGTCCTGTATTCTACATTCTGGTCTCCTCTATTTCTCTGTTCTCTCTGTATTCTGCCTTCAGTGTTTGTACAAAAAAAATGTCTTGAAATGCTAGTGCTAGTGGGGCTGGTGGCAAGTGGCGACAGTAACGAGGCTGCTGGTGCCTGGTAGTGGACAGTTCTCTCTTCCAATTTTTTTGTGTTTTAGTACTTTCAGTTATGTTATAACAAATCATTTTATGCGACTTATTATGAGTTGTATGTTATGAATTTTCAATTTTAGTTAAATGTCGTGATTTGAATGTTATTTTTGTTATCTAGGTTATTTTCTATGCTTATGAATGTGTTTAAAGTATAATTTTACATTTTCAGCAGGATCTTTCTATCCTTGTTATGATCCTGCAATTAATGACCTTCCATCCCCTTCCTTATCTCAAGTAGAATCTCAACTTTGACAACATCAAAAGAGAGTCTATGGCGGTAGGTCGAGATTTAGTTTTAGAAAAGGATGAATTCATCTATCATGTTTGACCTTGAATTCTCTCAACAAGAATTTCATCATCAGTGATTTTCTAAAAGATAGTAATTGACACAGTAATACCACAGAGCAGAAAAACTACAAATAAAGAAAAGGTCAATAGCTCACATCTACAATGGCACGTGCTGCCTCAGATAGACTAGGAGAAATGTCTAGCAAATCACACCTGAAATATAGAAGTCGTAAATCTGAAAACTGCATTTAAAATGACAACTAAGAAAACTGAAAACTCTTTTTGAAAAGAGTAATCAAACATGCCTTAATCTCCATTCCTCAATTAGATCATGCAAATTAAAAAAACTACTACATTTTCACTGCCCCCTAATTTTCAGCATCTAAGCAAGACATGGAAATGGAAATAGAGGATAGACATACAGGCGGAGCTTGCCATGCCGTTCTTGTTGAACACTGGATCCAGAAGGCAGGTAATCTTCAATGTGAAGGTCCAATTCAGAACTCGACGATTTGAGTTTCCCAATGCCATTCATCCTTGTTACGCTATCACCACTACCAGAAACGTGTGATTAAGTTAAACTTTTCGATCCTAAAATATGCATAGTGAAAAATTAACTGATTCAATACAAAATTACAAATATTTAAAGAGTTAACAGATTTCACCATTCGTAGTAGCAATTAATTAATTAATTGTATCATCTAATTTCATCAAATTGGTTCCATGCAATTAGATAAAAATAGAAAACCCTAACAACCGAAGAATCTAGGAAGCGTAACTGTAACAATGTATAAGATCGCATTGGGACTTGGGAGGAATCCCTAGAAAGTGAAAATTAAAGGAAAAAAAGAAGTGACGAACAGAAAGAGCTCACCGACGATGGAATAGAAAACAGATTCAGGTGACGGAGAGGGCGAGCGATTGCATGGGAGGTTGCAGAAACCAACTCAAACAAGGAGAAAGAACGGAAAGTGGTGAACAAAGTGGCATGGCTGTAATTTCCTGAATCGATTGAGGGTAATTTTGTCCCAACGAAAAATGGATTCATCCGAGCGTTGGGAACATGCCTACCGCGCGTAATTATTTTCTTGAGTGGTTCGCTCCCTTTTTTTCCCAGTCAAGTGAAACAAGATTAACTTGGGAATTTAATTAGAATGTTTTATTTATTTATTTATTTACGAATGTTAAGAATATACTTATGACATTGTTGATTTTTATAATATTTATTATAAAAATTACATTTTTCTTATAAAAAATATAAGTATTTCTGTAATTAATAAAATTTTGTTTATAAAAAAGATTAAATTATAATTTTGATTTTCTAGTTGTATTTTTATCCCTTAATTTTTACTAATTTGTGATTTTGGTATTTCAGTTATTTGTAATCGTTGACCCTTACTCTTCAAATGTTGACCACGTCATTTATGAGGAGGCAAACTTATGTGTTTGTTATTAGTGAATAATTGTGATTAGAATGTTAATTAAGTTAAGTTTTAAATAATAAAAAACTAGAGATAATGTTGCAGAGATCCTTTCCGATGTTGCAAACTCTTTTCTCACCGTTACTACCCACAACCCACGCCTCCATTGTTGCAGCAACAACATTGAAACCATTCAACCCATTGTGATAAAAAAACATAAAGAATGATGAAGAGAAAATATAAACACAAACCCATAAATTAAGAAGTTTCAAACATCAAACAGAAGATTCACAAAAATCACAAACTTTAAAGACCCATTTGCATGTACAACCTTGAGTTCACGCCGTCCCTGGCTGAAGATCTTAAAATTACAACTTTTGCTCTGATTCATGGGATTTTGAACACAGTGACGAAGAGTGGCCCAAGGGAGTTGCAGGCGTGAGGTTGGAGAGTGTCTCGAAGTCGTAGAAAAGGACTACCGGTGGCATCGACGGTGGCGAGCATATGGATCCAGTGCACCAGTGGCATGTGTTTGTTCATGTTCATTGCGGCTCACACGCAGAGCTTCTTTAACACCTCCAACGTTGTCACCAACGGAACCATATCGTCGACATTCGAGCGTGAAGACAATGGTGATTCCGGTGGCAGCGACATGTCGATGGAGGCGGGGATGTTGTCATAAGAGGATATCACCAAGAAACACAAGAGAACCCGAGATCTACAAGGGTTAAGGATGGTTCTTATCTCTCTATTAGCGTCGCCTCAACCTCCGTCGAACCCTAACCTTGTTTTCATTTTCTTCTTCTTTGTCTTTGTTATGGCGGTGGTGGTTCATCACCGATGGTGAGAACGAGCAAGAGCACGATGACACAGTCGACGGCGAGCCAGGCGCGGGGAAGGTTTCTAACCAATGCAAGACCCGCTCAAGTGAGTAGGGTCAACGTTTGGTGAGTAACGGTCAATGATTGCAAACAGACATAAGAACAAAAATGGCAAATTAGTAAAACTAGAAACTTAATTTTATCATTAAAAATCAAGAGATGAAAATCCTGTGAAATCAGAAGAACCAAAATTATAATTTAATTTTAAAAAATTATTTTTAGAATTATTTTTAGTTAGTTGACATTGGAAAAATGTTTTTTTCAAAAATATATAAATGATAAATTTGAAATTAATTTGATTTGACTATAAAATTAAACTAAGAAAAAGAGAAAACAAAAATACTTTTTGTTATTCAATAAATATTCAAAATAATAACTTATCTAAAACCACTGTGATCTTTTTTATTCTAGTGTATAGTTTTAAAAATTGGCTTAATTAGACCGGTTGGTTGAAATGGTTGGATTAAGAATTAATGATATAAGCTACGTGAGTCTCTTATTAGATTAAACAAGCCATCAAGTCAGGTTAATTCATATTGAAATAGTCAGTTTTGCACTTGAATCTATGAACCTGTTCTATTTATGAGAATTCTGTATATATTTCATTCTAAAAAGATTTTTTTTAAAACATCAATTGAATTTTTTTAAAGATTCTCGTTACTAATTCATGATTTTCGATTTTACAAATTTTTTTATGAAAATCTTTCATTTACTTCTCTTCTATGGATGTTTTATTTTCCCAAAACATACTCTTATTTTTGGCCTAATTATTCTGTTCACAACTAACTAAAAAATATATCTTTATCTCAAATTATCCTTTTTTAATCTTTGTATACATATAATTTTTTTATTGTGTATCCATTTCAATTTAAAAATAATCTTATATCACATTTAAAATAATTTATTTATCAGTATTAATTATAATTATAATTATAAGTAAATAATTATTTATTTTATGCTATAAACAAACTAGTGAAATTTAATGCACAAGTTTCTGTGTAATTTTTACAATAATTTCGGTGTAAATTACACGGAAGAGGGAAGGCATCTGCGGCATGTTCAAACTTTCAGGGACGACCCCTGACCGCGTGTGCCAGAATTGGGTCATGCTTCTTAAGATTTTAACTGGGTATTAATTCAAAGACGGATCTTTTCTTTGATATTTCATTTTAATTTATAATATTGTGTGGTACACTAAAAAAAATAAAAACAATTCCGCCTCATGAGTCATGAGATGGATGAGGAACTGGTTTCCCAATATTTTTTGGGTTTTAAATATTAAAAAATATTTTTTGTAATAGAAAAAATAAATAATTTATGTTAAGAAAAATTAGTATAATAACAAGTTCATATTTTTTATTTTTTAATTATTCAATTCCACTCTCTTTTAATTTTCATTAAGAATTTTCTCCTTAATTATTTTCTTCTTATCTTTTTCCATCGAAACATATTTTCCGCTCTAGTTCTACATTTTTTTTGTCTTCTATTTTATTCCTAATCCAAAAAATCATTAATGTTGATGAAAAGATATTGATCAAATATTTATTTATTTTTTATGACACTAACTTCAAATTACATACGTACTACATAATAAAATATACCAAAAAAATTAAAGTTCATTCTTTACGAGTTATAAACCTCTTAACTCACACTCCGTTAAAGAATTATGCATGTTGATCATTTTTCATTTTTCTTCTTTAAAATTTAAAATTTAAAATTAATTATGCAATTTTTTGTAATTTTAAATGTTTTTATTTTTAATTTAACTTATCAAAATTGTGTCATTCATACAAAAATTTATACAATGATGTTTTTTTCTTTTATTTCATGTCCTTTGCATCATCCATTACTTTGGCCTTTCTATCTTTTTCTCATTATTTGTATATTTCATTGTATAGATAACATTATTCTTTATTAAATCCCATTTTATGTTCGTTCTTCATTGACATAGTCTTCTCCTCTGCGTGGAAAAGAGTTAACATGAATAGTAAAAATATCAAGAAAAGAAAATGCAATATAGAGGGCTATCAAGGTCACACCACACGTATACCAATTAATTGGTATTTTCACTATTTTGCTATCGCCTTGGCGCGTAATGTTCAAATATTTGACAATGAGAGTTTTGTCACTGTTTCTATACGTATCAAAGACTAACTTGGTTGGTACTTGGTTGTAACACAAAAAAAAAAAGACTAACTTAGTTATTAAGGCACTTAAACAAGGGGAATGCATGCCTATCAATTACATGGCAAGGTTGGAATAGGTCTTGGTGCGTGCCAATATTTCACCGCAGATTTCTCCTTGTGCCACAAGCTACATATAAGTTCAATAGTATGAAACGAGAAATAACAGAAATTTCTATGTATATTACCATATCAATCGCTTGCTACGTAACTTCCATGCATTAATTGAACACTATGAAGGCATGCATATGCATGTTTTCCTATAAATACATACAAGCCACATTGGCATGTTTCATCAACTAACAAGAATCAGTATCAGTTGTATCCATATATACACAAAAACCAACACCAATTTTGAAGCAGCTAGCTAGCTAGTCATCTTATACAATGAGTTCCCGAAAGATGACCATTCAGAATGTTCTTGCTCCCACAACAAGGCCACCCCCTAAGAGTAGTAACTCCAAACCCCCCAGCACTGGAGGGATAACCATTCAGAAGGTTCTTGCCCCTACAACAAGGCCACCCCCTAAGGGTAGTAACTCCAAACCTCCAACTACTGGGACTAAGTTGCCCACAATCCAAAAGGTTTTTTACTAGGAGATGATTCTATACCATGTTAATTTGTTACATGACAGGTTCGTTATAATATTCTCAAATGCCCCTTTACACCAAATCCAAATTAAAAAAAGACTCGGTTGCTTATATACATTTATATACATACGTGCTTTTTTTTGTCAATAAATATTAATGGTTAATTATTATTTATTCATATACATACTTGCTTATAGCATTTAACAATTCGAATCTTGCAGATTGATGTATAATGAATTAAGTTGGAATTAGGAGCTTTATTGGAGGTGAAAAGGATGCAAGTAGTGTACAATCTAGGGATCGGAGAACAAATCAGCTCAGCTAGTGTATTTGTTAATTTATTGGATTTGTTTAATTTATTGATCACGAAAAAATGTCATGTACGAAAAAAAATATAATATGTTAAGCATTTTATATGATATTGACTTTGTTATTAGTTAAAATTAGTAATTATGTATGATATATAAAATTATTTTATATCGTTAATTAATCACAAATTATGAATATTAAAAAAGTGTGTTTAATTTGTTTTTTTATTTTGAACCCCTCAAACAGACATTAAAAGCAAAGTCAGATTAATTTCAAGATAACTAAATTTGTGTCACTTACAACTTAGTATTTATAAGGAAAAATAAATTTTAACTAACAATAATAAATAAGTAATTTAAAGATGAGAAAACTGTAATTTTAGTTTTACAAATACCTGCTAGAAAATTTTGTAGCAATTTTAAATTGCCGGAAAGTTTTTGTAATAGTTTTAACAACACCATATTTAATGATGTTAACGATCGACAAGGATAAAACCTTAACTTTTATCATGTATATGAACTGAAACTTAAAATAAAGACATCTATGTAAATAGTTAATTAACAAAATAATATTTCAGATGATATCACTTTGAAAATTACCGAGCACATGAAATATCAAGATTATTCCAAATGTTTTCAAAATAAAACCCTACATATATAAATGCATTAAATATTTGGAGAGATGCAAAAACAAAATTACTCACATAATCATTTGAGAAAAATTATGTTTTTTTTTAGTAAAAAAATTTAGGTGGATTAGATTATTTTAGGACTCACCATAATTAGAACAGATCAAAGTTCAATAAATACTTACATATTATCCATCAACAATATATAATCACGTACACACACACATACATCCTCTTTGAATACAGTTATTCCTTACCAATTAAACAAATATTTATTAGTAAAACATAATCAATGGTAACCAAAACTACAAATGTAAATGATCTACTTTTACTTTTGAGACATAAGTCTATTCTTTTTCAAGTGGATTAACCTTACTTGAAGGATATGATTAATTAATTGTAGCCAAAACTGCAAAGGTAGAGATGATACGCTTTGAAAGGACCAAAATGTCATCTAATATAATTCCTTATTTCAATTCAGTTGTAAGTATATGTCAAATGAAATATATGACCATAATATATCCTTCAAGTTTCATAATTATTATCTAAATGTAATTCATGGATCCCACAACAAGTTTTACAATGAATAAAATTGATTTACTTAATGAACGCTTGGGAAAATATTGATAAGGAATATCACAAGATTAAAATAAATAAGATTTAAATGCTAATGTTTAAAATGATACGTACAAATAATAACTAGACAGTTGACTATAATAATCAATTACATAATAAAAAAAATTAATAATCAATTATGAAATCCTTTACAAGAAATCAATTATGAAATCACACAACCTAGCTTTTAGGAGTGTTATTTTAATCATCTTAATAATGGGACCGGGTAGCAGCCACCTAGTTAGACCCCGCTTGTCACCGTTTTACATTGGGAAACATTTTGCAAATTAATTTTAAAAAAAATATGTTTTGTGCTTCAAAATATTTTAAAATGTTATCATTTCCGATCATATTTTTACAGTCATAAAATTTGAAATAGAGACTTTATTTAAAATAACAAAATTCATTTTCGCTCAAACCGACTTATTCAACAATTTTACATTTTTTAAATTTTTTAACATTTTATTAATTTTTTCTCTTTCTCTTTTTTTTTTTCTGCTTTTGTCACTTAAAAATCCGTGCACGGGACTCACTCCTGGTAATTTTTTTATAACCAAATTC
>CM023945.1:27667074-27704950 GCA_013407115.1 Glycine latifolia
AATTGTTTCGATGTCTTGGAATGAAAACTATGGCAATATTGTTCTCTGTTTATAATATGCATCATGCAAGGGACGTGCCTAGCTAGTAATTACATTTCGCTGAGTTACATTAGAAATGTTGCTAATATTACCTTGCATTTTAATTTGATTTACATTGCTTTTTACGTTATTTGGACTGAACAAAAGGAGGAAAAATTATGAGAATTATCCCTTGAATAGTTTTGTTGGAAGAAAAGTAAAATGGAAAACATATATTAACAAACGAAAACAAATATCTCACGTTTTATATGTTTTTGTTTCAAATTTCAGGATAATTTAGGGTGAGCCATTATAAATTATATTATATAAAATTTCGTCGATGTAAATTCATGCATAACGAGAAAGAAAATCTATGTGATTTTCCCAATAATTTTCATCTTTCTGCTATGGCACTGGATAGAAATGAAACGTTTTGGTTAGAATTTATATTTTAAACTATCGCTTGCGTCTTATAATCAAAACTAGGGACCACATATCAATTTGATTACCATCAGATAGCTGTTTTCGTTTTTGTTAATTTATTATATACAATGCAAATAAAATAACAAATATGAAGAAATAGGAAATTTCAGTGATGGTTACAATCAATTACGCCCTAACTTCAAATTTATGTCAAAGAGATAATATATTAACTGTGAAAAATATACTAATTGTTCGTTATATTTAATTATTTTTGGTAATATGACTTTAAGTTATTTTTTTTATAAAAAAACTTTAAGATATTTTTGAATTTAAATATCGTGATCAATGTCTCATTTTCAAGTCTTATTGATGAAAAATATAATTAAAAAGAAAAATGTTATTAAAAGTAGTCTTTTGATCACTATATTTATCGATCTACTAATTTAATTAATGATTAATTTTTATTTAAAAATTTGACTGATCAATTTTAATGATGTCTTTTTTCTCAATTATATTTTCTATTCACAAAATTTAAACTTGAGTCTTTATTTTAGAAATCCGAACCTAACTAATTCCTCTGAACCAACATGCTAATTTGAGAGATAATATAATGTTTAATTTAGTATAATTTGATTTGATTTAAATGTAATAATCTAAATCAAACTAATCTAATATTTTATTGTTTGATTGAGATTGGTTTGACAGCTTTTTTATAATTTATTTGTATATGATTTTTAAAATTAATTTTATGACACAATAGAAAATCCAATAATTAATTTATTCATGATCAACCTTTAAAATGACATTTATAAAACTATAATAAAGAACACATGATAATAAGTATATTATAAGCCTTTTATTAAAAAAAGTGTATTAATTACAAACCATTAATTATTAATTAGTCATACATGATTAATCAATCTCACATAAACTCACAACTTAACATAATAAAAAAATAATTTTAAATATCTTTTTAGTCCTTTTAAAATTTTTTTGTCATTACAAAATTATTGTTTTATTTTAGTTTTTATAAATTATGTTTGTTTTATATTTGGTTTTTATAGTATTTTAGATAGAGCTTTAAACAGTGAAAAATGTTATCTAAAATGTTATAGGGACAAAAATAAATAAATATAATTTGTAAGGACTAAAAATTAAAAATAATTTTGTAAAAATAAAAAACAAAAAATACTAAATTATAAGGACTAAAAATATTTTTAAGCCTAAAAAAATTCAATAATATCAAATTATATATTATCTAAATTCTAAATTGAGTCATAACTTAGATTATGATTATGAGATTTTGTTTAATTTGTTTCAATTTTAATAATAGGAATTATATAAAATCGAACCATATACCACAATAAAGAATCTAGTTTTTTCAATTTTCAGTTCTTAATTCTTTTGAATTGATTTGCCGGTAAAACAATTTTCTTTAGTTTTAAACACTCCTATAACCAGTGTTTTTTTTGGGTAACTATGTTATTAGTGTGAAATATTTACTAGCTTTTTTTTCAGAAATTTGACTGATAAATTTTATTAGGATATTTTTCTTCTAATCATGTTTATTCATTTAAAAGGCTCGAATTTAAGAGCTTAAAACAAAATGAGGTAAATATCACTCATGCCAGTGATTTTTTGGTAATACTTGATAGTTTTGTAAAAAACTCGTTTGCTCGTATTCCGTATATTATAGTTTGTACTTTATTCATCGCTTTTTTTTCATTTTGTTACACCCAGGCCACAAAAGGAAAATTATTTTTAATTATTTTTTGAGTATTTTAGTTTTGAGAAATGTTATTTATAAATTAATATATTATATATAAAGAAAAGAGATAGGAAAACAAGAGAGAAAAGTATGCAATATGATAGATTATGTGATGAAAAGAGATAAAGAAAAAATGTATAAAAAAATATTGTCGGAATAACATAATTACTCTTGAATTTATTTCTAAATTATAAAAAATTTGTATGAGGAAAAAAAAAACAGGGCATTAAGGTCTGATTTGGGGTGATTTACTGTTTTTCAGTTTGAACTTTTGAAAAATCAAAAATAATTTTAGTTTGGGTTTCAGTTTATTCTTTATTTGTGGTTTTTAAGAAGATATTATAAATTAAAGATAAATAAAATGAGTTAACTATTTTATTTTATCTCGCATTATTATAAAATAATGACATTGACATAGGTAGTGAGATGAGAGTAACATAATGTTAATAAAGACCTTGATAGGATGAAATAGTGGTGATAATAATAATGACAATAATAATAATAGAATGATGATAGTTAAAATATGTTTTTTAAAATTAAATTAAATTCATAAAACTTTTTTTCTAGATTGTAATAATGAATGTAAAATTATTGTTGTATTTTGTTTTAAAAATTGCATAACTTAATTATATACACTCGTCTATTATAACGTTCTCGACCAAGTCTCTTATTACGTGTTACTAAAAACGACTTCGTCTCTTACGTGTGAAAATAAGGAGAAATGAATATGCAAATGCATCGCGATATCAAAGTTCAAAAGCTTTGACCTTAGTCTCTTTTGTTTTGTGTGTTTTGGTTTGTGTTTGTATCTTTCTGATTAATAAAAAAAAAGTAGCTTTGACCTTGAGTTTTTTCTTCGCGGTTGGTTATATCTGAGATACATTAATATTAATTAAATATACGTGCCAAGGTCGGCATGCATAAGCATAATTGGTGCCCTTTCACCGCGGATTTTACCTTGTGCAGCAAGCTAGCTACATATATATGATATCTCACACAAACTCTTGGATTTCAAAGTTTGTAAAAACGTATGAAAAATAGCTGAAATTTCTACGTATATTACAATGCAAACACTTGGTAAGTTCCATGACCAAATTAAGAATGATGAAGGCAAGTTTTTTCCTATATATACACATTTCATCAACATTAAAATACACAAAACCGTAGCACCAATCTGAAGCAGTTAATTAACAAGATCACACAATGAATTCCCAAAACAGCATTCAGAATAATCTTGCCCCTGTAACAAGGCCACCCCCCCAGGGTCCTAACTCCAAACCTCAAACTGGGACTAAGTTACCCACTATCCAACAGGTTTTTGCTAGAAGGCCAAAATGATTTCACACCACATATTTGTTGTCTTCTTACAGGTAATTATTTATATATTGTAATCTGAACAAAAGTGTTTTTATATATAAAAGTGAGTGTAAAAGTTAAGATGTGAGAAATCATGTCTATAATATATCTAAACCACTTTATACAAAATCCAAATTATTATAACGATGACAATTAAGTTGTTTGCCTATATTCACTTTTAATTAATTAACTTCGTATTTTGTAGGTTGATGTATATAAGTTGGACCATTACTGGAGTTAGAAGATTTAGTGAAATATGGAAGCAAGAACTATATAGGGATCGGAGCATATATACAACAGCTAGTGCATTTGTTTATTGTATTCGCTAATTTATTTGTTTGTCTTTACATTTGTTGTGTGTTTTGTATCGTAAGAAAAAATTTGTAACATGTAGTGATACTCCTACAATAAACCATAATATGTATTTAATCTAAGAAAATTATCATTGTACATCTATTTTTTTCTTTTTGTCTCAACTCTACATCAATTTTTTCATGTCTCTCTTTCTTTCTTTACTGTAACATTACTTATCAGTTATCTTATCTATCATGTTTTCTCTCTTCTTTTTTTCCTTTTTTCTCTCTTTCCATTTTACACTTAAATCCCATCAGTAATGTTTAACCTATGCTGTTGATGTAAGTGATGACAAAATGACTACACTCCACAAGAAAAGTAATATAAGTTGTATGGTGAGCAGGTGAGGGATAATCGCAATGATACGAAATCAACTGGCAAAAGAACCAAAATAATACCTTTTTAATAAAAAATTACCAATTTGGGGCTATGTTGAAACTATTTACCAATATGGGACAGTTGATCACGCCCAAATTTGGGCGTGAATAAATCCGTCTCTAAATCTGTCGCTAATTCGGTCGCTAACAGTATTTTACAGAATATTGTATTTTTTAGTTTTTTATGTTTACGATGACAAATTCCGTCGCAAAAACTGTTAGCGACTGATATAAAGACTAAAATTGGCATGATTTAATTTTTTACGTAAAATATCATTTAATATTATTGATTGTTATTTTTATCTAATTTTAAAGTATTTTTAAACCGATCTTCACCATAGATATGATCTTTTTTATTTTTTTAAATATTGTTTTATTTAGTATATTTTTTTTATTTTATATGATTTTATTTAATACACTTAGAATTTTTGGTATATCTAATTTTTAATATATTATTTTATTTAATATAATTTCTAAATTTTTATATGATTTTGTTTAATATTTTTTGGATTTTTTATATAACTAATTTTTAATATAATATTTTATTTAATTCAAATTTTCAATTTTATTTTGGAATTTGAAAAAATTGAAAAATTTTATAACTTGGGGCTCAAGCTTAATTATCCAAAATGCGTATGATATATTTTAAATAAAACAATGATGAAGATCGGTCTAAAATACTTTAAAATTAGATAAAAATACCAATTAGTAATATTAAATGATATTTTACGTAAAAAATTAAATCACGCCAATTTTAGTCTCTATATCAGTCGCTAACAATTTTAGATTTAAAATATTAATTAAAATATTAAATGTAATTCAAAGTAATTATAATATAAATTACTAAAATACTTAATCAAATAATTTGGGGTATATTTTAAAAATATTATCATTTAAATTTAAGATTTAAAAGAAAAGATTGAACTATACTTAATAAAAAATGGAGTGTAATTAGCCATTTTCAATTTTATGAACAGACTTATCAAAAACTGGGGTGCATTTAACAATTGTTAAGCTTTAAATTTGATGATGCATATAACTTTGAACAGTCATAAATTTTGATAGAAATATTCGATAGATGCGTATTTTATGTCAAAACCCTCGAAATTAAGAGAAGTAACTAAAAAAATAAAAAATAGCATGCAATGCACTAATTGAATAAATTAAAAATTAGAAAACAAGAAATTTTTTGGAGGTTCAAAGATTAAATCGCAATTTTGAGGCACTTAGAGGCCTCTTTTGGGAAAATTTTTTGACCAAGTCTCTTTTGGGGCTTGCCTAGGGCTTCTCCTCTCAATTACGATTGTTTTGACATATCATACGCTTCAATCGAATATTCCAGTCAAAAGTTATGACCGTCCGAAGTTTATATACGCATCGCTTCATCTGTGTATGACACGTGTCGCCATCTGGTGGAACACACCCAAAATTGGGCGTGACACCCCCCTTGGTCACGCCTGAATCTGGGCGTGACTGGTCATGTCCAATTTTGGGCGTGACCAACAGCCCCAGATGTATAATATGTTTCAAAATAGCTCCAAATTGGTAATTTTTTTTTATTAAAAATGTATTATTTGGGTTCTTTTGCCAAAATAAACTAGCATTTTTTAAATATAATTTAGTACTTTGTTTTGATTGAACATAAGCACGTTACTATGGGTCAGCAGCTATTGTGAGTTGAATGTCATTGAATAAATTTTCTAATATTGGTCAATAAAATTGGAGAATATTGATTTTATTTCAAGCTTGGAAATTAAATATCGTTATACTCATTCTCTGGTCAAAAAATGGATTAATTATCAACAAATTGTTGGTAAAAGTAGTAATAGATTCAATTTCTTTTAAGTAAGATTTCAAATTTGAGCATAATAAATAAAAATAATATGATTACAAAGAAAATATTACCAAACATAATCAATTTTATTATCTAGTGTAAATTAATGACTATTTCACACTAATATCACAATCTATTTCCTCTTTTTCTCTAAACATGTTATTTTATTTTTCTTTAGGTTGGATTCCCCTGGTTTCAACAATGAGAAAAAATGATTTAGCGAAATTATGTTCAAAGAGAAAGGTAAAAATGAATCAACTCATGACACTTAATATATTTAAATTGAGTTGGGATAAAGACATTTTAATATTAAGTTATTTATTGAAACGGATTAAATTTAAAGTTTTTTAATTTTAAAAAATAAAATAAAATGATACATGCATGTCTCATTTATGTTTTGATTGTTTAGCA
Organism: Glycine latifolia; assembly: GCA_013407115.1. Classification (NCBI taxonomy): domain Eukaryota; kingdom Viridiplantae; phylum Streptophyta; class Magnoliopsida; order Fabales; family Fabaceae; genus Glycine; species Glycine latifolia. The sequence goes on from CM023945.1 coordinate 27,673,616, forward strand.
TTAACAATGGATTATACAGAAATACTAATTTAATTATTTTATTTAGAAAAATGACTAAAATTTTAAAATAAAATTTTAAAAAAAATTGTGATCATTAAAATATAGCTATTGAAAATTAAAGTTAGATAAATAATATATGTAAGATAATAATAAGTAGGAATACATTAAGTAAATGTTATAAATAAAATTACTGTTATGTAATGTATGCACCAGCTATTAATGGCAATGCTGCAAAGCAAAATTGGTTAATTCAAATAATCAAACCTAACTTTAAACTATTTAACAAAACGAACTGGATTAATCGAATATTTAACATGTTAAATTCAAATTACATTCAATTTTCGTTAGTGAAGAAAATACCTTGAACACCAGTCGTGAAAACACGTCATCATTTCCCAATTAATAGACAGTGCGTAAGAGAAACATATGGGTAGTAGTTGCAATATGTCATGATAATATTTTGATGTAGAATAAAATAATGAGTGAATTTAAAAATATAATCACAAGCATCTGTTACTTAGATATGTAAAAATACTTAGGACTAAGTACTAATAATGGAGAAGAACGAAAGCAAAAATGTTGCATAACCAAAATAATGTTTTAAAGTTTACTCTTACAGCAGTAATTTTATGCCAATCAAATTGTGGAAGACCTTACAATAACAAATACAACTTGTCATTGTAGTATTTGACTACCATAATCAGCATTGAACTTGTCATATTTGTGGGCATGGAGATGAGCAGATGGCCTTGTGTTTCTTAAAGCTGCCTCTATATCTTCAGATCTGATTGGCCCAACTTTTGGCAACTCTGTAACCCAATGATCACTTTTAGTTTGTGAGGAGTAAAATTAAACTCAAGTATATATTTAAGAAAATAGCTAACACATTGTTTAAAGAAAATAGCTTATAGTTGAAAAATCTACATAAAAGAAACAACAATCAATGTTCCTGTGTAGACCTATTTTGGCAACTGTATTGCGGTTAGATTTTGTAAACAGCCTACCTTCTTCAGGCACCACATCCTGGCTCTGCTCAAGTTGTGACATTAGGCGTCTTAAGGGTTGCATTGCTGTCTCTTTACAGAGTAATCGGATATCTGATCCAGAATATCCTTCTGTCTTGTCCACCAGTATATCATAGGGGATCGGTTCCTCATCAGGCTGTTGAGGAAGGAGTTCCTCGAACATTGCTCTTCTTGCTACTGGTTCTGGAAGGGGTACAAGGATCTTTCAATTTATCGTCAAGGACAACAACCATTAGAAAAGGACAGAGAGCTTTCAATTGCAAGATAAGATTGCTTATTGGGCATCATCTAAATATGCATTGAACTAAGATCTATTCTCAATAGTAAAAGGGAATAATCATCAATTTGCTGATCCAAGGGTATAAAAACAAAGTATGGCGCAGCACATTCTATGTTGCAAAATGGATTTAAATAATGTAAACTCCTGTACATCCTAAACATCTTGAATTAATAATTAAAGAAAAGCTAAATAGACAACGAGCTTCAAGCATACCTAGTTCACAAACATACGTTAGCCTAGCAATGCATGACATACGAGCTACAAATAAAATGCATCTTGAAATTCAATCCCAAAATAATAATTGCTGTTATTTTAGATCATAACCCAAGCATCTTAGATGGAATGCCAGTTTCATTTATAACGAATAAAAAATTCAAAATCCAGTAGTCTAGGAAACATGAGCAATGAGGTGATATTCCTAATAATTTATTCCATACTCCCAAAAAAAATCTGAAACCTAACAAATGATGCATGTTTCTTCGTCAAGACCAAAATTCCAGGCCAATGAAGTAAAATGATATTTAGAGGACTAGTAAATTTGACCCATTCATTGATCATGCACACTACTATGCAAAAGCTTATATTTGAAGGATACTCGCTTCTCAAGACGTCGGAGCATGGCTGCATCCAATTCCCAGGGAAGATTTGTTGCCGCCAAAACAAAAACCAGTTCATCTGTCTTTGTCAAACCATCCATCTGCAATCTTAATCCAAATGATTAATTTTTGAGAAAGCACAGCAGAAGACATATGTCACTCCATTGATGATAAGCATATTAAGATGCAGAGTTTGAATTTGCAAAGGACACAAGCTCCCAAGTAAAATGAAAAGTCTTTCACGGTTTCAAATGCCAACTATCATGGTAAACTCGAATAACTAATAATTAAGTCATGATAGCTGCAAAAGCAAAATTTTAACAATCTATCTGGATATTTGTGGGAAATAGTTTCTTCCCAATCTTCAAATTATGCATGAGATGTTTAAGATCTTCCTGCGTACTGCAAGGGAACTAGAAGAAATACAGGATTACGTGCAAAATAAAATAGGAAGGACATAATACGTTGGAGTGCTGAAATTTTAATAATATGGATTTTATCATTATTGCTTATTTAAACAGATAATACGACACATTCATCTTTCAGTTTATGGACATTTTTACAAAGGGCGTCTTATTAACACAATGATTGAAGCACTAATGGTTTTTTTTAGGAGATATTTGTTTTTTCTCTTCAAAAGTTTTCTCCTCTAACAAATACATAGTTATTAGAAATTTACAATTCATGATTCAAATCACAATTAAATTCAATCTAGCTAACTAACTAGCGACTCTCAAGTGATAAATCACAAATAAATACGAATCTTGCAATCAATGGATAAATCAGTAGTTCTGTATCACCTATATGAATCATATGATTCAGCAATTTGTCATTTTTTACTTTTCTTTCACCTTTTCTCATAAAAAATGGAAAGTCGGATAGGCTTAAATTGTTAAATGAAGTTAAAGGAGAGAAAACATTCTATTTGATTATTCAGATGTTCTATTTTCATTCTTATAGAACGGGTTTTTCAGTCAGTCACTCATCATCTCCACTGTATTTGAGTGTACCATTGCTTTGTTTTAGATAGTATGAACTTGGTGTTGTAAAATTAACTTGATGATTACAAAAAGTTTGTTCAAAATGTAAGAAACAAGCACCACCTGAATGAGAAGCTCAGTTTTCAACCGTCTACTTGCTTCATGTTCACTGCGAGCTTCACCACGTTGACTAATGATTGCATCAATTTCATCAAGAAATATTGTTGAGGGTGCATGATGCCTTGCAAGTTCAAATAACACTTTCACTAACTTCTCTGAATCACCTGCAGTCCAAAATAAATTTTGTAAATGTACATATTCACAAAATAACACACTAATTCAGCCTAAACTAACTGATATATCGTAAATCTGTAATTAGCTATTGAACTAATGGGCAACTAACTAACATGTGACCACTGATGGATATCTATTGTGCATTCAATCTTTGAGATCATTGACTTACAATGAGATGTGAGAGAAGCTGAACATAGCAAATGGTCCAGGTTAAACATCCTTAAGTCATGCAATCAATTGTTTTAATCCATGTCACTCATGCTATATCAAGTAGTTGTTTTAAGCTCCCCGGCTGATAATAGACTATTGTTTTAAGATATATGCTGTGTATGTCTGTGTCTATTTGGCTAAGAAAAACAGAGGATGAGGGTGTTGAACAAATGACCTTTCCAAACCAAATAGGGGTTATATCAATTGGCAAGATTCAAGGTAGTTAGCATCATAGTATTTGAAGAAAAATAGTTAGTTATACCATCTTCCAGATAGAGATTTATTCTGTTTTCTTTTAAAAAAGTAATATACACTACCATTAAAAATAAACACTTCTAAGTTTCCTAGATTAAGATTCACAAAAGAAAAATACTCTAAAGAAGACGGGGAGAAAGTTGTAAGTAACATGCCTCGCCATTTGCTGACTACAGATGAGGCTGAAATATTAAAAAAAGTAGTCTTGCACTCTGTTGCAACTGCCTTTGCAAGCATTGTCTACAACAACCAAACCAAATGTTAGGAAGTTATTTAATTATTCAAAATGAAAATAGAAAGGCTGAATATTTCTTCCAACATAATTTATTTTTGATTTTGTAATTTTATTTGGGTTTAAATACATTTTTGGTCCATGCAATTTAGTGTTTTTTTTTTTACTTTTGTCCTTGGAAAATTATTTTTTGTTTTTAGTCCTTGCAAATTATGTTTGTTTTGTTTTTATTCCTTAAACCACTTTAGATAGTACTTTGAACAGTGAAAAAGTGCTATCTAAAGCATCATAAGGACGAAAAACAAAAGAAATATAATTTGCAAGGACTAAAAACAAAAAAATAATTTTGCAAGGGCTAAAAGCAAAAAAGCACTAAATTTCAAGGACTAAAAGATATTTACTCTTTTATTTGAGTGCACACACACAATAACCTTCTCTTGCAATTTCAGAATGACTCTAAGGAGGCAACGTTGTAAATATTTCTGATGGAATACCAATACCAACCTTTCCTGTCCCCGGTGGGCCAAAAAGGAGGATGCCCTTCCATGGTGATAACAGACCAGTGAAGTACCTAGACAAATGAGAAAGATCTTGACCATGAAAAAGATTTCACTCTATATCGCTACTTTTCTAGTAACCTTTTATTAGCACATATGCAAGTCTAGAAAATCAATCAGATAACCATTTCTAAAGACAATATCTTAATATAGCCATTTTTAGCATAACTAGGAGCTTGAAATACAGATCTCAAAGACTTTCATAAAATGTAAACTAGCTAGGTTTCTTTGTCATTTTCAAACAAGTAGAATCCTAAACATGTGAGTCAGCTAGACCTCTTTTTGTTCCCTTTGATTCAAGGACTTTAAAATGATAAAAAATTTCCTAACTAAGAACAGAAACATATTAAGAAAGAAAATAACTTAAAACAATAACAATAGAATTATCCCATCAAATGAGATCGGCTGCATGGATCACACAATGCCATTAGACTTGGTCAAAACCAAATTCTCAAAAGATATTTTTCACCATGAGATCACTTTTAATAATTTCCTGAACCCTGTTTTACAAGATTAAAAACCATACGATCTGCTCTCCTCACCGGTGCCTCCAGTGGCATTTTAACATTGTACCATCCAGCTTGAGCTATTTATATATAAGATATTCCATCCAGTTGACATCTTGAAATATATATTAATAGGCAAGATCTAGAATCTAGAAAAAATATTGGTTTAAGATATTGCTTACAAAAACTAAAGCAGTATGTAAACCATTATACAGTTCAACAAAATTAATAGAAAGTTAATCTTAATATTACTGTTATCCCTGCTTTCATCTTAAATTAAAAACACTAGTTTATTCATTGATCAATGTAAATAATCTGCAACATCCAATAAAAAGATCTTTTGTAACATACGTAAGAATATCTTGACAAGAAGTGAACCAAAATGGTTATCAATAGCTCTAAGGAATGTTATGTGTAGAAAGTTTTCAATAGTGATTAGTGATACCTACTTGGGATACTTAATCGGCATCACAACAGCCTCTTTCAATAAACGTTTGGCATTCTCTAACCCCTTGATGCTTTCCCACTTCACATCTGGACTTCCACGAATGATATCCCTAAGATGTGCAATGACAAAAATATAAGAAAATTGAACTTACAGAATAGAACCACATGAAAATCTTGACCAACACGCAAATAATTTCTCCATGTAGTCATTGGTTCTATCAAAGGTGTTGAAGAGATTGAGAGAAAATTTACCTACTTAGGCTCTCTGCTAAAGCTCGCATTTCTGCAGATTCAAAGGGTGGAAGCAAAGATTTCTGCCTGAAAATGTTAGGGATAATTATCTGAGAAGCAAGAATAAATAACTTCTCTATATTCCACATATTCTAAGTTATCAGTAGTTCTTAGAATGAATAAATTCTCTATCTTCCACATGGTCCCATAGAGTCACAAAACTAATAAGTTGATACTACTAATGGTTACAATTGCGAGTAAAGAACTATAGATCAAAGGATCCATATCAATTGTGACTTCTAGAAGATGCAAAACTGTATAGTATTGTCTATTTCTTCTCTTTAGTTGGTAACAACTTCTCTATCTTCCACATAGTCCATTATAGTCAAAGAACTCAAGAGCTGATAGTATTAACAGTTACAATTGTGAGTAAATATCAAATGATTAATATCAGTTATGACTGTTAAAATATGTACAACTTAATGACATTGTCTGTTTCTTTCCTCTAAGTCTAAGGCGGGTGAAAACCTCAAAGATATGGACTTAAGTCTCAGCAAATTCAAAAGGCAGTGAAACTATGAAAGAAAACAGAAACTTCATTGATCCTCTCATCTTCTGATCCTTTATGTCTACTTTTGAGTATCAAGGACTGTAACCATAGTTGAATTAATCTACTCAATCAATTATGAATAACATCCTAAATGTTTGTGATACAAATAACATTTAATATTCCAATAAATTGCTACAATTAGATTTAATTTCACCAGTGGCATCTTTATTAGATAAGAATTTGTTTCTTTCATTCAATACATGACAAAAGGCAAGAACTAGATAGCTTCACTATATCTCCCGCCTTTCTAAAATTACCATAAGAAATATATAACAAGGTTTTTGCAGTCAGCCACAAAGTTAAATTACATATGACAATGAATCTTTTTTAATTTTTTTAGGTTATGGGTGTCATGCACATCAGTTTACCTGCAATTAACACAAAGATTACCACATGTATAGCCCAAGCTATGCTTGATGAATATAGTGTCCTCTTAAGCAAGATGTATTGCCATTGTTAGCACTAACAGTTGCATACACTTTGGTAGCATACTACTGACTTATAAGTTATAGTGTCATACGTAATATAGTATACCACTATCAGTCATTACCTAATTAATCAACTTCAAATGGATAGTCAATCAAATAATTTCAAGTTTAAACTGACAGCATCTTGGTTGACTAGCTACTTGATATGCAATCAACACTTAATTCGCAACTCAAGTATGCTGACACTGATTCTTCTCTGTTTTTCTTTAATTGATATTTGATTCTCACACAAAACAGAAACACTTAACCCTTTTAAAGTGAGAATGTGCTATTAGCAAAGTCCAAGAATACAAAGTGATGGATCACAGAATCATACGGCCTTTCATCCACAAGGGTCGGCGCAAAGCCATTTGTGTGAATCTGATTCAGCCCCTGAAACACAAAATCAAAGCATGATGAAGCACGAATCAGCGAAACTTGAAGGAGTAAAGAGTAAAGACCAGTTCAGCAAGAAAAAAAACAGTACCTCGCTTCGAAACTGCTCATAAACAGCCATTTCCGATGCCCTTTTGTTGCCATTGGACACAATGGTCACTGTCACTGAATTTCCATTGCCGAGAGCTTTATCAGTAGCAGTATCTCCATTCTCCGCGACTTTCTTCCTACCAAACTTAGCATCATAATACAATTTGAAGTCCTGAAGATCCAAAAAAAAAAAATATGTAAAATTCTCGGCACTAGAAGTAAAATTAAGTCCACCACAAAAATCAACTAAACCAAAAAGAAAAAAAAATGTAAAGCAGCAAAGTTAAATTTCTATTAATATCTACAAGCTAGGAAGAAAACAAAAAATAAAATCGACCCGAGCAACTATCACAGCTTTAATTTCATGACGAAAACATTAAACTTGAAAAAAATAATCCTGCTTCCGCGACGCACGATGATTCAACATACCGTAACAATTCGTTCTACAAGGATCGGTGAAATGCAGTGCAGAAATTCGCAGCATCAAAACCGACAACAAAACAAAACTCGAGAATCGCAAAAAACAAAAAAAAAATCTAGCGAGAGAGACAGAGAGTGAAACCTGGAAAGACCAGCGCGTGGGCATTGGTTCGTTGGCCATCTTAGAGAGAGAGATTTGAAAAAGTTTTTCTCTCTCTAGAATGGATCAACAGCGAAGCAAAGCAAGGCTGCACTCTGTCTCTGGCTCTCAAGAGTGTGAGGAACAGAGAAGAAATGATTTTATAATTTTTTTATAATAAAAGCAAAATAAATAGTACGCAAGATTTGAGGCAGAGTGAACCACGTGTGATAAATAATAGAAAAAAAGGTCAGCATTATATATCCTACTCTAATTAATGTCTCAACTCAATTATTAACGGTCTTGCTTCCTATTTCTCCTAATTCATTCTACCTTCATCTTAATTTATTAAAAAAATCCTTTTATTTTTTTTCATATCTGATCACCAAGTTGGTCAATCACAATTAAAATAACAAAATCGATAAATCATGCCGAATCTCAAACTATTTTTGGTAATTCAAGGGAAATTTTAAGTAGAGATAATTAAATTTTAATTTATACTTTTTTTATTAATAATTGATGTTGCAACTGATTTAATTTACATGAGATAAGTGGTGGGAATGGTTACTTTTTCATTTATTTATACAAACATTTTCATCTTAAATTTTCTTTAATTGATTTTACGTTTTACGATTTTTCTTAGTTCTTAATTCATTTTGAATAAAGCTTAGAAATAATGTAATTTTAATAGTTTAGTGATTTGTAGAGCTTGACGTTTGGGGTGATGAAGCAACCCACTTAATGCGTCTGAGTCCGTCTGAAAGGACACTTGGCAAGCATCTAGAGGCTTCTAGGAAAGATTTGAAGCTTGGTGCATGCTCAACTCGAGATGCGTGCTGAGCTTATTGTTCTCATTACCATTGATTTGGACTAACCAAGTGTTGCTTTTGTATGTTTCCTTAGAGCCTTATGAAAAAAAACAACAATAGTGCAATGCTCTAGAGCTTAATTTAAAAAGCATTGTTATTCCATTGGAGGGAAAAACTTTAGAGCATATGTATTTCGACGGAGAACACTTTGGGTGTCATTATTCTTCACCTTCCTTGTATTTTCTTCTTGTTTTGGTTCTTTCATGGCTATAAGAGACTAACTTAACTATTGTTGGGGGTTTAAACATCAAAAGTTATGTAATGTAACTATCTTTATTATCCATTTAATGTTATTTTAATATTATCGTTTCCTTTCTATGTTTATTATCTTGTTGTTTATGGTTTGATCACCCATGTACATGTACGTTGTAGTGCAATGATCATTAGGAAATATTTTTACACTAAGAATTGAAAAGGACTTCTAGTTAACTCATATCTACGGGATGAAATGCTGTTGATTAGCCTTTCTTTTTATAAACATTTGCTCTTAATCAAATCACATGGTTTAACTTTATAAGGAATCAAGAGTAAAATCAAGTAATTTGGACTCTTTCACATGAGGGATTATTGTTAGAGTACATTAATTGATTAAGGTAATAGTTGGAATAATATTGATAGGTGAAAAATTATTAATGTTAAATCAAGAGTTCATTTGGTAGGCCAAACATTCAACATTTTTACAAAATCTACACTAAATTATCTCTTGCACCTAAAGTGTTTGTGTTTTTGCCTTTTTGAACTTGACACTGTTTTTAATGTCTGCTTAATCTTGAGCTTTAAATTATTATACTTTTAACTTAAAAATCAATCAACTCATTTTATTCCATTGCTTAGAACTTGGCTCACACAAACTATCAAGTACAATCAAAGTTATGTGAATATGACACTCAATCTTGTCGTTTTATTATTACTTGCACAATTTAATTCACTTACCAATAGATTAACAACTGAATTTTCTCTACATGTATTAATAATTGATATGACTATCTATATTTCTTAATTTCTCAATCTTAATTTCTTATACTTTATATTGAATTCATTATAATAGATATACGAGGAGATCACTTTTCTCTTGACAATCTAGCTGACCAATATTGTTGATGGTCTTTCTTGTAAGAAATCAGCAACTCCTTTTCTCTTAGGACACTCGAAGCCCATGTGTTCAAAAAACTCTAACACATTCTCACGTGAACCTTGGTATACAATTTGACCTTCTGAAAGTAGGATAATGTAATCAAAGTGTTCAAATGTCTCTGGTGCGGGTTGTAGAAGCTAAATCATCATTGTTACGTCCATATTATATGAACCATTTGCCTCATGAACTTGCATATCTGAAAAGTGGTGGAACTGTCCAATCCTGTTGATATTTCATCCATAAATAGTGTCTTTGCAGGTCCTACCAGCATCTCCCCTACATCCAGTTACAATTAAAGCAGATTTTATAAACTAATAAATAATTACAAATGCTTATTTGCAAGCCATTAGTTGAAAAGATTCTAGGTTGTTATAAGAATATGTACACAGAAGTAGCCAGACTTATAGTTAGTACTTCATTATTTTTATATGAAAGAAAAGAGAATACACATATATAGAGAGAGAGAAGGAAATTGAACCTCTAGCATACAACATGAGTTAGTTTAATTATTTGATGTGAGGGATTAAAACTTTGGTTTATTGGTTATGCATATACTAAATAAAAAATTAACCTGTTGTTACTCCCTTCTTCTGTCCACCAGAGATGCCCCTTCTCATCTCATCTCCAACCACAATGTCGGCACAAATATCCAATCCAAGTATCTGTCATAATATAATAGATGACAGCTTACATTCAAAGTGAATAAAATAGAAGCATATAAGTAATATTTATAATTTGAAGTAGAGACAAAGAAAGACACCAACCTTGAGAACATAATCTGTTACCAAATTGGTTTTGTGACCTGACAATGCTATAGCCTTCATGAATTGCATCAATCTCAGGGTCTGGCTTTATTCCTGCTTGTCTCTCCTATTGAAAGTTCCACTAATGCTTCATACCTAGTACCAACACCTAGACAATGTCCTGAAAAATCCAATGTCTATCTCCCTGTTATTTCTCCACATACGTCTGCCAGAATAGGTGAGCCTATTAAAATAGGCAAGAATTAATTGGTATCAAGTGAAGTTTTCCAATAGATATATAAGCTGCATCCTGAGAGTTGAGGCAACAGATGTGACACTTCCTAACAATTTAAGCACAGGTTTTTTTGAGGAACAAACTCATTTTAGCTAATGGCCAAGTAAGTGATTCTTCCAGACACCTGATCACATCTCAACACAAAGTTCACTTTGTTATCAAGAAAATTGCATATAGGTTGATGAGATGTGATTGAAGTAAACTGATTTGTAAACAGAAATGAGAACAAACCCTTAAATCACGATCAAGTTTCCCTGCAAGTGCCAAAAGAGATGTTGTTTTCCAGGAACATGGAGGACCCAAAAGTAGAGTCATCCTGAGATTTACCACACCAAATAAAATTATTCAAACCATAACAACATAGCTCAGGATGTGATTTCACGAGTCATAAAATTGGCTAATACAACTGGGAATCAACTTCCCCCCCCTCAACAAATGAAAGAATGCAATAATGCAATAATGCATAAAAGTAATCTTCCTCTTCGTAGAACTTGAGTTCCAGAGAAAACAGTCCTAAATACAGCACAACCAAGATCCCTCCATCTTTAAAATTACTCTTAAAATTTGGATTAGACTCAACCCCAAAAATTAACTCATAAGGTGAACCATGTCTCTTACTTATATACACTATTTTAGACATATCATTGGTTAATATGGGATCTTCAATACACACACCTCACACCAAAGACTAGACATTTTGATTGTAAAATTTACAGGACTGAACATCTATGGATAGTACGATAATGATGAACCGATAATAAATTGTCTGGTAGGCCTACAAACAATCATTAAAATATTAAGAACTACTAATATCATTTTTCTCTTAAGTTATTCTCGTGAAACTTTTGAGAGGACTACCTTGATGGTTTAACGATTCCACTGACATAAATGTCCATGTATATATTAAGTGCCCTATCTTTCTAGCATTAAATGAGAAGAGAGGGAGGTCATGATGTCTATTTTAGTTTCGTGCTGCAGTGGCAAGCTATGAAATCAGGGAACGTGTACATAGGGATATATTTCTTTCATTATGGTCAAACCATTTTGGTTGTTTCAATTTATATACTCAATTCATAGCCATTGATTTCTCCTTTATTACCCTCTCAAGTAACAATTAAAAATAGCCACTGCAACGAGGGATTTTGCAATCCTGAGTAGCGATGGAAATCTTGAATTAGTCTAACAGAATATACACTAAATTTAGACATAACAAACTCTGTTCTTGATATTGTTTTTGCTGGTACATAAAGTTCATCAATGGCAATGCTTTTGTTGGACTGTTTTGAGATACTTTCGTGGACTTCTTGTAACTTCCAGTCTTGTGCAAGTAAGCAACCTCCCTCTCTTCTCACTCAATATATGCTCAATTATTTTACTTTTTTCATTCCTCAAAATTCATTTAGACAAAGTTGGAAATTTGTTTGCAGGAACTAACTGAAGAAAGACCAACAATAAATAGTTGGATTTTGATAGACCCAACAATACACATTGAAGCTTCTCAAGGATTTTCATTTTCCTTTTATGATGAACGATAATATTTTTCTTGTTATATGAATTATTTTTTTTGTTATGGACAGATGAGATTACAATATTTCTTTTTTTAGGTATTAGATTGATGTTTGTGATCATTTAAAGATTCACTTTATAGATGAATGTTCTTTTTTTATGAGATATTAAATTTGATGATGATAAATAAGTTTTTTTGTTTGTTATGGATGGATGACACAATATTATTTTTTTCTATTGTAATTAAATAGGGCAAAAAAATGTAAATATTAATATTTTAATAATTAATTACAAATTTGCCCCATTAGGCGTGACCAAACAAAAAAACTTCGGAAGGTCATAACTTTTGACTGGAATGTTCGATTGAGGCAACATCGATGGCAAAACGCTCCAAAAATGCTTCTAAGTGCCTCAAAATTAGGATTTAAGATTCAATCATCCAAAAATTTCCCTTTTGTCTACTTTTTCAATTATTTAATTAGTTAATTTAATACTATTTTTTATTTTTTCAATTACTTCTCTGAATTTCGAACGTTTTGACATATCGTACATCTCAATCGGACATTTCTATCAAAAGTTATGACCATTCGAAGTTTATACATATATTTAATGTTATTCTTCTTTTTATGATTACAAAATAAATAAATTTTATTTAATTTAAATATCTAGTTACCAATAATATTTACTGGTCACAGTGATATACTGACACGTCACGTTATTTAACCGTCAACGTTTTTTCTTTAACGATTAACTTAATCAATTTATTAAAGCAAAACGAATTAATATAATAATTATCCAAAAACGAAAGTTGTTTTTATAAATTGTTATTTAATATTATTATTTTTTATTTTTATCTAATTTTAAAGCATATGCAGACCTTTATTTAGTATATTTTTTAATTTTATATTATTTTATTTCATATATTTTCTATATTTTTTAATATTATTTTATTTAATATAATTTCTAAATTTTTATATGGCTTTGTTTAATATTTTTTATATTTTTTATATAACTAATTTTTAATATAATATTTTATTTAAAATGCTTTCTATATTAAAAAAATTATTTACAATTTTAAAAAATAAAAATTTTCAATTTTTTAAAAATTGGTCTCTATTTCAGTCGCTAACATTTTTTGTGGTTGAATATTATTGAAAACGTGTTAGAGACAGAATTAGCGACGGAATAGGTCGCACCCATTTTGAACGTGACACCCCATATTGGTAATATGTTTTAAAAATGGACCAAATTCGTAATTAATTATTAAAATAATAATATTTTCATTTTTTCCCCCAATTAAATAGATAGTTATAATACATTTATTATGACTATACTAATAAAATTTAATTTGACTATTTATATTTACTTTAATTTTTTTAAAATTAAATGGATTAAGACTATTATTCATAATTTATGTGCATGTTATAATGGCACAAATATGTAAATAAATTTATTTTCAAAATTATAATAAAATATAAGTATAAACTATAGTAACACACAATACATGTTGACATATGTTAAATATTTATTTCCACATTTACTAAATACTATAGATACAGATTATAGTGGCACACATTCACTAAATTTTGTGTGGATATATGTCATATAAATTTATATTTACATATATTATATATATAGTGACATTTTTTTAGTGTCACTATACGTAACATTTCTTGTAGTGCTTTAATGATCACAACAACTAAACAAGCAGTGAAGTAGAAAGTCAACACATGGGAAGGTTGAAGATGAGTACTGCGGGGAGCAACCTTCATCAGCAGCAGATGCATGCTCTTCGTTTTGGAAAACAAAGCTATGGCAACGAGCCAAAGAGAAAAAAGGGTAGAGAATGTTCTACGTAGAGAATTCATTCCCTAACTTATGCATGCCTATAGAAAAGGATTTACTACTGAGATAGAAAGGACATAAAAGCAACATTAACAACGCCTTATATCCTTAGTAGAGGTCAACTATATAGATAGTATGATGTCATTTGGCTTGAGTAAAGACTAAGTTTCAAAGATTATTTATTATGAGATTTCTCTTAATTCCAATCTTTTTCCAAAGTTCTTGACCTTCCTTTCCTCCTTTTCACATTACCAAAAATCAATCTACTGTTCTAGTTCGTGTTTCTTGCAATACGTGTTCAGAGAGCTAAAGTGCGATCATTTGCAGGGAGAAGACTTATCTTTGAATCTCAATTTTGAGGGAGCTCTCCAATATTTCTCATACGCATAACCAGATAGCAAGCTAGTTCATACCCAGCAAAGCAACACAGGGCAAATCCAATAAGGGGGTGTATATAAGTTATCTTCCTAGATCTCTTGGATTGCTTTAGACCTTGCTACAAGTGCAATAACCATGTGTCAATTTTCAACTTCATAGTCATTTTTTGGTCCTTTTTTTTTTTTTTTTTACAGAATCAAACTTATAACATTTCATTAACGATCAATTGAGAAATACAAGAGGGAATAAGAGTCGGAGACTAGTAAAAGATGGAGCTGCCTTGGCCAAAGCATGAGCTACCTTATTAGCTTGTCTCCTCCCGAATGCAATGCAAGTGAAAAACTTGGTGCAACTGGCAACAACTTCTTACATTCAAAAATCAAAACTCCTAATTCAGACAAATCAACATATGTGCTATTAACTTTATCAACAACAACTCCTTTGCTATTAGTTTCAAAATGAACATTTCTGCAACTCCAAAACTGTTAACGAACTGCAAAGCCATATCATGAGCTCGTATGCTTCACCTACCAGTAGTGTCCAAACTTCCCTAAAAAATGCAGCATCCACATTCCATTTTGTTTTCTTTTACATTATAAATAATGCCATAATGGAGTTGAGAAGTAATATGATAAACTATATGGAAAAGATAATGAACAAAACTTAGCCATATGTTAATCATGTGGCCTTTTTTTTTTCTGTACTGGATAAACATGAACCAAGCCCGTTTTCCTTTTAGAGTCCTTTCCGGAATTATTGGGCTGGACTTCAGATTGGATTGAAAAGGAAGTTACTATTTCCACTTCAATTTTTTACTTGTACCTCCCCCTCCTTGCTACAAAAAACAATGCACTCCCCCTTTGCTTGAGCAAGAACCTTGGAATCAGGTGTGACGGAAGGTGTTTAAAAATATTACTCCTGAACCATGACTACGATTAGATACCCAGGTTTTGAATGGATATAGGATAAACGAGGACTAAGCACGTACCTTTTGTTTATATTTGGTGTATATCAAGTTTTTCACAAGTCTGTTTCAGTTTTTTTTTACTCTTGTGAGACAGACTTGTATCTTCACCTCCTTGCGGGTTAAATCTAATCACATCTTGAGTTTTCTTTATCCGCTTGTCAAAGAGATACAAAGTGTCAAATTTATATATCATATTATTATGTGATATACTCTACACAACGGGACATTCTATTTTTTATTCATTGAAAGGAATATTAGCCGAACTTCAAGAATTAATATGAATATAGGATCAAATCTATCTCTACCAAGCATGCATAAGGAAATACCACTACAGGATTGGTGTGAATATGTATTCCAACAATCGGAGAACCCGCCCTCACACCTTATCCAAAGGTTCATGAACAAGCAGAGGGGGAGTGCATTGTTTTTTATAGCAACTAGGGGGAAGGAGGAGGGGGGGGGGGGCAGTGTGTTTAAGAGGGTAGTTGGGGAAAAAAAGAAGCATAGGGGAGTGTGCAATTAAAAAATGGGAGTGGAAATAACAACTGATGCCATCGAAAATAGCTAGCTGGGTACAAACTGCAATGTCTAGCTAATATGTTGGGCTTTGCTATATAATAATGCTTCACGTACACGACATTTACAATTTCAAAATTCAGCACAAAGTGTTCCCAACATTTCAGAAAACCACTATATTATGGTCCTTGTGTGTTCCTTCGGCTGTTCATTCTTAACCCTAGTTCAGATGTACTTTTATTTCTTCTGTTGAAAAGTAAATATTATTAATGCGAGTTATCAAGGGGTACACCAGCCAGTCAACAAAGTATTTCAAACCAAAATAGGACATATATATTAGGCTAGTTACATCATCCACCTTCACCTTTCCAGCACTTTGAAGGTGGGAGAGAATTAATACACCATTTTTTTTAAAGGAAATGCCTTTCCCAATTTGATGAGAACTAGAACCACGAACTGATCTTATAATCTCGTTATAAGTAAAGTGTTCTGAAACGGCCAAAAGAATATTAGTAATGAGAATAGAAAAAGCAACACAAGTTATGCAAGTATGGTTACAATTATAAATAGACATAAATCCATTGACTAATTTGGGTATAGTTGAACAAGAACCAACACGTACGTAATTAATATGCCCACCACTAGAACAAGTGATCGACCACTTATATATCGTATTGGCTATATATATTTCAGCCATGTGCAACTGGAAAATAATCCTCGGATACCTAGGTGCTAATTGATACCTAGCTAGGTAGTTTGTACTCCTTGTACTCTTTTATTAATGTACTTGTTTTGTCTATAAAAAAACCTAGGTGCTATAATTGATATATAGAGAAAGCATGTAGAGAATAATAAGTATTCATGAAAAGGGATATAGAAAAGAATAACATCAAGTATTCATGAAATGTATGATAAGTGCAGTTGTCCAGATATCAACCAACAATATATATACGGCATAGCCAAAACCAGAAGACAGAAACCAGATGATGACATTACTGACTACACTCATTCCATGAACGAAGCAGATATAATTAATTATTCATGTTAATCAACCAGTAAGAGTAATACGTACACTGAATTAGAAGCAATAGGCAACAATTAAATTCGAGCCACGAGGGCACATAAATTAAAGAACACCAACGTTTAAAAGGAAATAACCTAATTAACTGGTAGAAGAAGAACTTAACTTGTGCTACGTAGGGTTGCAACTAATATACAATTATTTTATTTAATTATTAAAAACGATAGCACTTTTCTTAATAAGATGAGCAGAAACAATCATAATAATTTAATTTTTTTCTGTTACTACAAATTACATAACTATCTTGTAATTATGACTCATGGTATTTTTTGTAGCTACATTAATTTTTTTGACGAAATTTTCTGTAGGACTTACGTACCAGTGCAAAACGACTTAATTTCTTCAGAGAAGACTGAAAATATGGATATATAGTTTCATTTTAGGAACCCAATTAAACTTAAAAATTAAAACAATATGAGCATACATTTTTCAATAATTATCCCCGGCCCAGTTTCTCAATTAATCATGTTTCTATCAATTTTAAGTAAAAAAGGGACATGTATATTTGAATTGGAATGAAAACCTATTTTGTCCTATGTAATTAATTACACAAATGATCTGTGACGACTCTTGCAATAGTCCGATAAAATGTCTACTCGATTGTCCACTCGGCAAGCAAAGTATACTTGGAAAGTTGGAACAGTTAGCACTCACACTGAACCTATACTTCATTGTATAATATCAGGAGAACTCTGATTAGAGTTTCACCTAAAGCATTATCGTCTTTGACGTTTACCTAACTACAAAATGGACCCAGGGGACCATACAAAAGTAGAATTACTTTCTCATGGACTAAATGATCGTGCCTAATCTAATGAAATAATTGATACTGTCAAATTTAAATAAATGCTGAGTTATGTGTAAACTTAAAATGCAATTGCAATATGACAACTGACAGACACAAATTAAAATGAATTTCGTTTTCTCTCATTCTAACTGAACTCCGTGAAGCAAGTGTGTTATCTATATTTTTTGTTAATTTTTATTTGTTTAGGGACGATGTTAATAAAATGTCTTTAATTACAGTAGTGATTTTGTATCAAAAGTGGTCTGTTTTTATGAAAAAGGTGTTATTAATACAATTAAAAAAATCGTTTTCTCTCATTCTAACCGGATCCCGTGAAGCAAGTGTGTTATCTATATTTTTTTGGCTAATTTTTATTTGTTTAGGGACAATGTTAACAAATGTCTTTAATATATATTACAGGTTTAGGTATCAAAAGTAGGCTGTTTTATGAAAAAAAGTGTTGTTAATACAATTTCAGCCTAATTTCTTGTTTTTGGTGAGATCACAGATATGATTTACGTATTAATGAACAGAATTGAATAACTATAAATCAGCAAAATTGTTCCTACAAATATTTCAGCCTAATTTCTAATGCACCTCCTTTGTAAATTCTGTTAAAATTAAACATTCTATTTATTGATTTCTTAATCCGTATGTATCCTTGTGATACTTATTGGTTAGGACTCTAATTAATTGTAATTATAACACATTTCTTGAAATCTTGTAGAAGGAATTGGAGAAAATAAAATAAGAGTATATTAAAATTCATATCGACTAAACTGTCATCGGATTTTATCATAAACAAAACTGACATTGATCAATAATGCTAAGCAGCCTTGGGATTCTACATAATCATATCTTTCTGTCAATCTTTTCCTTTAAATTTCCTCCCTTATCTTCTTGTTGGGGTGGGGACTGAGGAAGGAGGAGTTATATATGGACAAATCCAAAAAATGACCCTACTGTAAAGTCTAGTATACAATTTGATGATAACATTATTGCCTGTGAAATGATATGCGATTGCATTATACTGTTAAATTGCTCGATAGCTTGTTTGTCCTCACAGGCATGGGTGAGTGAGTTCAATGAATATGGCAAACAATGAAAAAAGCAGGATGATAATTTTCAAAGATGCTGAAATTATCCTAATCACCATATGGTCCCTGGTTATCAGTGATGTGCAAGACAAGCAATGAACAAAGTCCTTAATTAATACCAAGTGACCAACTTGCATGCATGATTAGGTCCGTACACTAGAGCTAGGGTTTAAATTGCAAACTCAAACTGAAATTACGGTCATAACATCAAGCTTTTGGGATTTTTGAAATCATATGTCATTTTTTTTGTGTCTAGATCACATGTATTTTTCTTTAGATACAATTTTGTTCAAGCTAAATACGATTATTATAGACAATAAATATTTCCTCTAAGTTGCATATTCAAGTCTTAAACTCGTGACCTTTGGTTAAACTAGAACAACCTTATGCATACTTATAATTGATACCACTGTAATTACAGCCACATTTATTTACATTTTTTTAAAATATTATGGTCTTTAAAATTTCACTACTGCAATTTAAAACCTTGTCCATGAGAATGAAGTGATTAGCCATTGAGTGAATGCCATCAAGTGCAGGAAAGACGTTGTCTTTGAAAATTATCGCCGACAATTACTTGAAGTTAAATATGGCGCCATCTAGCTCGATTGCATTCTATTGATCAACTTGACTCTTGATAAAAAGCTCCTGAAATTAAGTTGCTGTCAGCCAAATGATGCATTATCAGTTCAAAACTGAGACCAATGGGTTACATTTCTTTGAATTACATTACCCTAGAAGTAATGCATGCCCACTTTGGTGTCACTTTCATTCACAAACATCATCAATCTCTATCAATTAATTCGATCATGTCGGGGAAGTAAAACCACAGAATACTAAACTTTCCCCTTGTCACATTTTTCCCCAAGAGCAATCTTGGGGTTTGTAGGAGAGCCAAAGAGTTCAACATCAGATAGACTCAATCCTTAATAGTTTAACATGCCTAAAATGGTCCCAAAAAAAACTATTTAAAACTTGGTTATAATCAAATTATAGATTCTATATAACTAGATTATATTTATCAACATTATAATTCTCACTCCTATTATTTCACATATAATGTTTACCATTTTTTTTAATGACCGGGTGGCATCTAGATTATGAGAGTGACTCATCCCCTTTGCATTAGTTTGGCCCATTAAAGAATAAAGTATTCTCAAATGTTGTAGCTCCATATATTCTTGAAGAGGGATCAATTTCATGACCATGGTTAAGGGATGAAATTGTGTCAAACTACGCACGCTCGACAATATGTGGTTGTTTGTTGTTAATGGAACATAACCATTCCCCTCTAACTATTACGTTATTTAAAGTTCAAATGCAATACATATAACATAAAAAATCTTGCACAATGCTTCAAGAAATGTACTCCATCTCGTAATTTATAGCATTTGGAGCAAATGTGATAGGAGCCACAAGAGAATAATATCATGTAACATGTAGTTTCCATCTCTTGATTGTAGTAAATGCAATCTAAATCAATTTCCCCTAGCACTACTCCATTTCTTATTTGCCTTTAGTTTGTAACTGGCCTTATAAGATCCTCCAAGCACACGCAACAACCTTGTGAAGGTATTAACTATGACAAAAACTTGTTAATAAACCAAACATCTATTTTTTATTAGCAAACAATTAATTAAAGAAAAAAGTCTTACATAGCTAAATTAGATGAATAAAGACAAGTTACATGATTAATACACTAATACTATCTCCTACCTATATCTTTTTATGTTTAAGGTTGTTACATATCGACAAGAAATATTTAATGTAATTAAATATTGTTATATTTCGACTAAAATGACTTTATTTAATATTTTAATTTTTTATACTTACAACATTAGTTAGTATTAAATAATGATATATTTTAAAAAATGTATTAATTAAACTTTAAAATTCTAAAACATCAAACGTTTTGAGAAAAAAAAAAGTTAAAACGTTAAAACATATGAGGAGGAGGTAGTATAAAAAAGAGCATTGTACATTGTTCCTTTTAGCCTTAAACATGTCAACGATATGACCTTTATTCAAGTCTAAAATTTAATGAAGTAAAAAAAGACACCTTGACATACAATATTGTCTACATAAAAGAATATATATAAAGTAATACCTAAAATTTATATTATTAAGATTTCAATTTCAGCAACATATATATTAATCATTGCATAGAGCAGTATGGAATGAAAGGATTCATATCACTAAATGAATGTTACGAGATTTAGTGATTTAATCACTAATCAGCATTTGCTGACTCAGGTAAGAGTTCAAATCCCTTAAAAACATGGCATTGAATTTAATTTTGACAAATACCCAGAGAAATTTCCATTAACCCTAATATAACGGTATGTTAAGAGAGTATTATCTCATCTGGTGGTGGGAGAACACTCAAGAAAAAAAAAACTAAAATATTTTTCGTTTTAATAAAATATTGAGGAAAATTTCCATGAATAGGGTATATGGGCTAATATTAAGTAGTTTGGTAGCTGATCGACTTCTTTGTCGGTCCCAGTATACGTATCATGCACGAGCATTATTACGTTTGTGTTCCTTCATATTTGAAATGGATATATAATCACAATTAAATATCATTTTATATATGATTGAGGATGCACATGATGATCATGGCCCTTTTGTAGAGAAGACAACAATATTTATCCCTCTGTCGTTGAGATGCATGTGTTGCACTTGTAGGTACCATATGAAGTGCCAAATTAAGCCTCGGAAGACATGAAACATAGAAGTAGAAGACTTTTGGGGGAATAATATGCATAATGCATGCTATAACCATAGGAGATCTTTATCAAACGTAGTGGCTTAGGATTCTTTGGAAGCGGGACATGCGTGTAAGCTCAAAAGCAAACATACAACTAGAGATGAATTCATCATCTTTAGTCCATCAATTATTTGTGAACACAACAGGGCATAGACCCCTCAAGTCATTTCCATCTGTAGTCCCTAACGAGAAAAGTATATATTTCCTTTTTTCTTAATTTCACATTCCCCTTACAAGTCTTTTCTTTTTACATTATTGATTTGTTTTCATGTTTATATCCTACGTGTCAATCAATAACGAGAAATTATATTTGTACAATTATTTTTATAATTTTTTTAAAGAAAAAAAAAACCCTTAGAATCTTATATTTGAATTTCATTTAATCTCACAAAATTAACTTTGTAAAGTTTGTTTCTCACTTATTATACATTGTATATTGGTCATATTACTTGAATTTTAAACCTATCAACATTTGTTATTAATTTTTTAAAATAAAAAAGTCACACATATTAATTAAAAGATTTTATATATCATTCTTTTCTTTAAAACAAAAAAGTCTTTTATTTTTTTTGTTTTAGATCTCACTTTTTGTTGGATTGATTCTGTGTGATATTTCCAATATAGAATAAGATAAATAATAGTATAAACAGGAAAAAAAAGAAAAAATAAATTGTTTTTTTATTAGAACTTAATTTTTATTAAAGAGAATATATATCTTTTCCGTGTAAAACAAAAATGTACATTGGAGTTCATGTAGATGATAGCCAGAAACTTGATGAACTCCCACACTGTCCCTATTTGTTACCGATAATGTGCATATTATAGGATTCAAACACCACACATAGTAATGAGAGACACATGCTCCACTTTCCTTTCTAAACACAATCCCATGTGACCATTGTTGCACTCTCGGCAAGTATACCGATCGTTCCAAGTAATAAATTGATAAATAGAGTATCATTCCCACGAGAATTGAGGCACCAATCGTATTATAACTATTATCTAAAAGTTGGACAACAAATGTTTGGTGAAATTGTGTGTTGTATTTTGAAATGAGTAAAAGTAAAGATAAGAATTAAGAAACGACAAGTAATTATATACAACGAAGTTTGGTTTAAAACAATATGAGAGAAAAAGTAGTCAGGGCACACGCACTCTTTGCTCCCCACCTTATTAACTTGGTTGATTACTACATTCGATTACTCAAGTTACTCAGAATATACATCTTCATACAGAGGTTAGTTAAGTCCTAATTTCTTATTGACTTTAACCCTTTTTCCCACTTAAAGACTCTAATTCCTTAGTAGCCTTCCTTGGATTAAATATTAAGTTCGACACATTAAATCATCTGCAAACATACATTTCTATTCCTAGATAATGTAAAGATTGTTACTTTACCAAAATCAGAGCTTAGAACTCCAATATTCCTATTGTGAACCCTAGCTCTCAACACATTATCAGAATGATCAAGTCTAATAAAGAGATATATTCCATTCAAAGCAAGGTAAAGTAAAATAACTTAGCATAAAAGAATAATAGAACTCAATCTAATCAAAAGGGATTTATATCAAGTGTGTGACCCTAACTACAAGAATGAACTAGCCAAACTTATTCATGGTTGGCTTCGATAACAAAAGATGAAGCATGTTCAGCTAAAGAACAAAGAAGAAGAAGAAGATGAAGAAATAATGAATCTCTCCACTTGATCTTCAAGTTCCTAGCCCTAGCTAAGCACTCCCAAGCTCCTTGCTCATGGTTTTCCAATGTATCAACATCCATTTTAGGTTGTGGGCTTTTCTATTTATACTAGGAAAGTGTATCTCCCAAATTGCCCTTAACAGAGTGCACAGTAACTGCCGATCGGTGTTTTCGCGCTACTCGCGCCATCTTCATGCTGATCGCGCCACCTTATTTGTGAGCTTGGCGCTGATCGTGCCAATTCCTGCGCTGGTCGCACTAGGTGACAGTGAAAAATGCATTGTAAATCTAACAGTGGTGTAAGTAGCGCCATTCTTCACGCCATTAGAGCCAGATGTCAGAGAATTTGGCATAAAAGGTGGTTATTGGTGCAGCTAGCGCCAGATTCCGCGCTGTTGACGCCTAATGACAGTGAGTTTTACCTTTAATTCTCTTGTTTGGCACGATTGGCGCCAAAGTTCGCGCAGATCGAGCTAGAACCTCTGACTTGGCTTACTTTCTCTTGTCCTCTTCACTTCTGCTAGCACTTTTCAACTATGAAACTACATAAACCGAGTGAAAGCATGATTGAGAAGGAGTTATCAATATTTCTATCAATTGTAAGCAATTATCACTCATTTGTGATCAATTTAAGACTTTTTTTTAGCTTGGAAACAATATGTGCTAGGCGCATATTAGCCATGTTCTAATTTGATAACTCATATTCATGTGTATCTACTTTAGAGAAAATGATTGTTTATCCAAATTGACTACATTTTTTATAATAAAAAAAAGTCAGATAGTAGCCATATATCCTTGATTTTATTTATCCGAATGTATTAGTAGCTTATCCAGTACATGATATATATATATACTGCCTGTTAATCGAGCCCCTCTTAGCATCTTTACCTAATTAGATATGTTCTCTTCAATAACAACTAATGATTAGTTATTCTCGATACGATATATGCATTAAGTTTGTATCACTCACACGATGAGTAAACACCAAAGTTTAACTTATCAAATTCTCCTAACAATCTCTTTCCTCTTGTTACATTTTTCAATAATAAGTAACTTAAAAATATTTTTTTATTAAACAGTTAATATAAGTCCTCATGTTTATGTAACGATTGTTGTTACATTAATGCATATTTACTTTTCATTATTTTAAAAAATACTCCATTAGAATTTATATCATAAACTATTTAATTTAAAAAAATAATCTAAAAATACAATGGATGTTTTTTTCTCCTTCTTATTCTCTCTCTTGTGGATGATATTTAGGAAAAGATCATTCGCCAAGCGAATGAAGTGGGTCAACCTCTTTTTGGCAAATCAAAGAAAAATATACAGTTGCAATGTCTAACAACTATTTTAAACGTGACATACTCTTGCTTTCTGTTTTTTCTACTATTGTATCTGAAAACATCATATTGATGTTCGTTTGCATTGCACAACGGAAAATGTACTGGAGACATCATATTTGCAACACAGACGAAATTCTTATGGTCAACTTATATTTATACGGATCATTTATAAAATAATTGTATGTAACATTATTTGATTTTGCATTTTCTTTAAAATATCAAATTCAACAAATTGACTTGTAAAAATTACTTCGACTTGAAGCTCATTTTGACCTGACACAAAAGAGTCACATTAACACCTTATCTAATCAAATTAAGTTGAGTTAAAGCTAAACTAAACTTGTCCCAAAGAGTCACATTAACACCTTATCCAATCAAATTAAGTTGTGTTAAAGTTAAATTAAACCTAACCCAACTTGTTTATCCAATCAAATTAAGTAAGTAAAAGTTAAATTAAACCTGACCCAATGCAAGTTGTTCGTCTAGTCAAATTATAGGTTGAACTAAAGATAAACTTAATCTGATCCAACAAGTAACATTAGCACCCTACTTGTTTATTTAGTCAACTATATTGAGTTAAAGTTAAATTAAACTTGATTACTTTAATTTGTTCGTCTAACTAATTAAACTGTGTTAAATTTGACCCATGCCACACTAACACCTACTTTTTAATCTAATCATTCAATGCGTTGATACTCAATAAGTAAAGATGATTTGTGCTGCATCATCTAATAATAGATTCCACAGATTCCACACCAAAGCTGCAGTGATCTCTGGACCAAAGATAAACAATAAAGTAGATAATTAAATTATGGAGATCACTTTCAACTGGTAGGGTCTTTTAATGACATCAAACGAATATTTTCAAAAGTAGTGGGAATGAAACTATTTTTGATTTAGCTTGTTTGGATATAAGGTTAAAAATGTTTTTGAGAACTTCTATATTGGAAAAAGTTTTATATTCTAATAGAAAAATTCTAAAAAATACTTATGACTTATATTTAAACAGGTCCAATAATATGCACCTCTAATGCTTTAGCTTAGGTACACGACAAAAGAAATTTGTAGTTGCAAGTACTCTCTCCATCCATTATGATTTTGATTGAAAACATCTAATTTGATTAGGTTTAGACTTTAGAATCAAGTTTGTTTAGATATAGATAGGGGAGAGTTTAATTTTGATACATTGTTAAAATAAAATAAAAATATTATCAATGAATTAGTAATTAATTACTTCTTAATTATATCTTGTAGAATAATTATAAAAATTAAAATCAACAACTTATTAATGATATTTTAATTATATAGCAATTACTAATAAATCGTTGGTCCAAATGATATCAAGCTAGGTTCTTTTAAACAAAGTTTCAAATTCGAACATTATGGATGAAAAAATCATAATTGGAATGAAAGATCTCACTAAAGATAATCAATCAGGTTCTATAATAGATATTAATCATCACTAAAATTGAAAAATATTTTACACTAATGTCATGAGTATCAAAGAAATTATACAACAATTCATGATTATTATATACAAAATATTTAAACTTTTTTTCTGTATTACTGTATACAACAATCATGATTACTACACATGTATAAATACTAGTAAATCAATTAATCACAATATATATATATATATATATATATTAATTGAGAGAATTCTTTTTATACGAAAGAGAGATAACTAAATTTGAATTTGAATTATATAATTATACATCAATAATTAATATTAATTGTCACATGATTAATTAAAAGATGTAACTTTTTTTAAAAAAAATCACAAGATTAAGTATATTTTAATATACACTATTCAAAATACGATTTATTGGTTAATATTTAGTAAAGTTCAATTCTTAATTATAGAATCTGCATAGAAAATGTTATATACGAAGAGGTATATATTTTCTTCAACAATCGAGCACTTGCATCTCAAAACAAATTAATCTCTATCTATTGATTAGATGTCTTCTTTGCATAAGAGCGAGAGAGAAGTTCATCATAAATCAAAGTTGTTTGTATCTATGCATGGTGAAAAATTGTCTAGGTAATAGAAATGTAATTTATCATAGTTTTTATACTTAATTCTTATCGATTATAAATATTTTTTTTTGTGCAACATAATCATAATTATAAGTTCTTTTTCTTTTTCAAACCATTAGTTGTTATAACATTCAAATAAATGAAATATGAAATCAATCGGAAAAAAAAATTGATACAATCATTTGTTAACCAAAAACAGTTGTTTTGATAATTAGAATTTAGAGTAAAAGTGATTTTCAATAATCAACATACAAAGACATTACAGATCGAAAAGATACTTCTTCGAATGTAATCAAATTGATGTTCTAATAGTTTTGTAGTTTTTTTTATAATAAAAGTGTTCTTCAACCGATAAAAACGTTTAAATTAATTGGTAAACAAAGTTGTAAACAATAACATAAAGAGACTTGCAATGTAAAAAAAACTTTCAAAAATAAATTGAGTTGAAAAGCAAACAAAATTAAAATGACTAGAATTTTAAGGGCTTCCAAATGTAAATTGATGTTAAATGCTAGGATAAGTAAAAGTTGCAAGAAAATAAATAACAACAAATAAATAAATTTGAGAAGAAATAGTGATTCAAAGGAGTTAAGAATTTGGAGAAGAAATGTACAAGAAAAGAATTATATGAAATGTAAATTGATCAATGAAATGAATTACAAAAATTGTAAACTGCATATGAGTTTGAATATATAGGTTTTCCAGTTAATTGATAATCATTTTTTGTGTACAGTATGTTGATATAAATGTGTTTGTGTGATCTTTATAATAAAAAAAATGATTATTTTTATGTCTATTTATAGTTAATTCGACATAATAGTCAATTTATAATATTTATACAAATATAACTTATTTGAAATAATTATCTAAGATGTAGACACTTATATCTTTGCGCTCTTTGTTAAAAAAATGTTGATAACTGCCTTTGCAAGGAAATTGCACCTTTAATAACTTATCTTCAAAACTTGCCTTTCCCTTTCAAACTTAGTTATCTTGATTTATCATCAAGCCTCAATAAATGTACATCCTTTTCGATCAATAATCAAACAAACATAACTCCATTAGATTTTAATAAATTTTCTAAGTTTTATACTTAAAAAATTTTACTTACACCTTTAAGGCTTTAACATCTGATTAATTACAATATTTATAAGGCCACTAACGGATCTTTTGGCGGGAACGGTAATTATGTAACATGTTATCTGCTATTTTGCGTTACATAGCCCATGTTGTTGGTTAGGTACGTATATGTCGGTCTATTACGGTATGTAGACACAACTTTACAAAACAGATGTAGGAAAGACGGGACTTCTGGTTGGACGCCCCCCATTGCCTTCCCAGTTTAACCAATTCCCATTATTGAAAATCTCTTCTCTGAGACTGTCACACTTTTTTATTATAAATTTTCCACATTCCATATTTAAGTCTACTCATGATTAAGTTATTTAGATAATCTAACTATAATTATTATAACCAAATCCTGCTTATAGTATTGGATGTTTAGGAAATTATGGACCATAATTCTACACCAAATGCATTGGGGCAGCGAGGGACCCAAGAGGTGGTGCCACTCACAATATTTCCTGAACATCCTTTATTTTATGAAAGTTTTGAACAGTTATTTAATGTTGGATCTTTTAATGATAGTAAGTAATAAAATTAATGTTAATTTCACTCCAACATAAAATTCTCGACTCTTCCCTTATGCATGAATAGATTTATTTATTATTTATTACAATAGCACACTGCACAACAAGACGGAAATTTAGAATTTTATGCATATAATATATTGTTTAAATCTTTAACTACTAAGGGACCTTATAAGCTGCATGAATACATGTATATCCAAAGAAGATAACATCCATATAAATATATACTTTTACAAATGAATAGTTGGAGAGTGATAATAAACTCGATTTTATTAAGTAATATTTTTGGTTTAAAAATATTGATATACTTTTGAGTACTTCAGAAACAAATAATTTATTTTGTTTAAAAAATTCTTTTAGAAACCTGTGAACAATAATTAATTTTTGAATAAGTCAATTGAAAAAGGCACTGGCTTGATGAGTTTTGTTAGCATGAGGATCATTAACTTTGAAGTTTAATTAAACCTGATATGATCTTGTGCCCACAGAGAATTCCAAACCAACAGAACAGATTTTGTTTTCGTCATTCATGTACTCCCAGAAGAATCGTAGTACTAAGCTAAGAATTATCCCATCAATAAAGCCCCCACCGCAATCTCTACATATTGAGACCTAACCTCACTTTCTAGTTCGGAAAGCATGTCTCCTTTTTACTGTTGCTGAATTCTCTTCCTCGTCTACGTTGTTCGTATACCAGGAAAGATTTGGTAACCCAACTAATCTTATATAGGCGTTCGATTTCCTATGACATTTTGGGATGTTAATTCTTCTAGAAAATACAACTTGCCCAATTAACTTCTTTCATGCATAGCAAAATTTTATAAAAATTTCTACAAAACAAATTTTTGTGCCAAGCTTCTTCCATTTTAAGTCACCATTATTCTTTTAGACAGGTTGGCAACCTGGATAAATATTAGGAATAGGGGTGTGCTCCTCCAGCCCTTCTGTGCATGGACGGACTTACTTGGAGGAATATTAATATTTGGAGAATTTTAGTTGTAGAAAAATTATTATTTTTGGTTTATTTTTTAGTTGTGGAGTAGAAATAATAATGAAATTTAAATGTTATTTATCGCTTTTTTTTATAAAACATTGTATTTCTCTTTTATATTATTTGTTGTGAAAATAATGATATTCTTTTCTCTTTAATTTTAGACAAATATACTATTTCTTTTTTCTTCTTTTATACTCTTTACTGTAGAAATAATTCTTTTTTTTTTCTTTCTAGACAAAACATTCATGTATTATTTTTAATACTTTTTCTTTTACAATCTGTTATTGATACTTTGATGACTATAAATAATTTCATTTATTCCATATATTGATTTGATTCTAACTGATTTGAGAATTAAAAATTATTTGTTATAACTTTGCCATTACGCAAACATAGAAAATGGGAATAATACAAGGAATTGACAAGTTGAACTTGGAAACACACCGATATGTATTCTACCTTTCTGTCATCATTATTTGTATTTATTTTTTCTTGAGTCAAATTTTGGTCTTAATAAAAAAATTAAATAAGAATTATTATATACTTGAAGACATAAGTATTAAAATCATAAATTTTTTATAGATTTAATCAAATAAAATTATACTTTATAATTGAAAGATAAATTTTATAACTTAGAGATAATTAATTCATCCATAATATATATTTATTATTTTATTAAAATCAGTTGATGTAGAATTTGCACATATCGTCGTCAACTATATACAAATCCGCCACTGGATGGTGATGCGGTTTGGCTGTGGCTGCATAAAA
This sequence comes from Glycine latifolia, assembly GCA_013407115.1. Lineage (NCBI taxonomy): Eukaryota > Viridiplantae > Streptophyta > Magnoliopsida > Fabales > Fabaceae > Glycine > Glycine latifolia. The sequence continues at coordinate 27,703,841 of CM023945.1, forward strand.
ACGAGATTACCTTTAATAATGAGCTAGTTGACGTTGATAGAGTATTAGATTTGATTAAGATTTAGATTAGATATAAGTCAGATGGCTTCTTTTGAGTGGATGAATAACCTAGTTATGTGTACTTTGTCTTTCTCAAATTAAATAATTTGATGGAAGGATTAACTGGGGTACCCTCCTACTCTCCTATTAAGCCATTCAGCTGAAACCAATTGGCAGAGAAAGGTTCGAATACGTACAATTCTTTTAAATTACATGTCACCTATAACTTGCACATTATGATTATATCACTATCTACAGCTAGTGCCCCACAAACATATAGAGCGACCTATTATACAGAAAATAATTAACTTATCCAGAAGGAATATAGAGTTTGGAACTATTTAAAACAAGTCACGAGTAGATATAAGGCGTGCTTTTTGTTAATGTGAGTTAATGGCATTGCAGGTATATATACTGTTGTATATTGGTTGTAATGACTAACTTTTAGTCAGCTATACCATTGAATATCTGAGAATGGATAAAATTTCTTTTGAGGTGGAACATATCATATTAAAGAGAATCACCTTTGAAGAAAATTATTAGAATATAAATATAAATAAAAAAATATAACATTAAACAAAGATAAATACATTAAATATATAACTAAATAACAAATCTAATATTTTAAAATTTTAGATAAAAAATATATGAAATGAACTTCATTTATATAGTTGACACGACACCTCATCGACAAGATCTTTTTAATATTTTATCTCCATTGTATTTCCCAACAGAAATTTTGGATATTTTGCCCAAATATGAGGTGCAATTAATTACTATAGATTGTGAGCCTTTTTACTTCATGCATCTGTTGCAGCTTTATTGCTTCATTCTCCAATGGATCCACTTGCACAAATGCTGGCCATGAATATTTAAGGAACTTTCGCCAAACTGCCACACTTGGGCAGAAAAAAACCCAAACTGCCATGCCTCCAAATAAATTGCCCGGAATGCCACGGCACATACTTCGCAGGCACAGTAAGCGAATTTCGTGGCTGATGTGGCGTGCCGTGATTGGCTCTGGAGGAAAGCGCTGACAGTCAAATTTCGCAGGTAGCTCATGCGAATTAT
>CM023945.1:27705350-27756253 GCA_013407115.1 Glycine latifolia
TATTATTTAATAAACCAAAACTATATAAATAATAAATATATTAACAAATTAAAATAGAAATTACCTAATTATAAAAAATATAAACAGAAAAAAAAGAACTTACGTAATTCGCATGCGTTACCTGCGAAATTTGACTGTGTCAGCGCGTTCCTCCAGAGCCAATCACGGCATGCCACATCAGCCACGAAATTCGCTTACTGTGCCTGCGAAGTATGTGCCGTGGCATTCCGGGCAATTTATTTGGAGGCGTGGCAGTTTGGATTTTTTTCTGCCCAGGTGTGGCAGTTTGGCGAAAGTTCCAATATTTAATTCTCGGCAATGATTTCATTCTCATCTTAACTGTTTAATTTGAAGCTTGCAGCTGCTTTAACTAGTTTGACAATCGTGGAATAATCATATATTTAGGCATATATAGTACTTTTTTCAAATGATGAATGATCGGATTCACAAACCGTTGCCAAACAGGCTCCGACAAAGTTTATGATTGAATTTTTGCATGTCCATTAGCCTTGCCTTTCTTTTATGCATTCGGCCTTTCTGTTTCATCATATCCCTTATAGCAAATGGACCAAACATTTTATTTGTAGAGACAAAATAATATCTCAGTTCACATGAAAAAAAGTACCACGAAAAATAAATATGACGTGGCAAAATCAAAGATAATAAAAATATAAAATGATAACACAATACTATAATCATATTTAAAAATTAAAATAAATGGGAACACTTTATTATTAGCGGGTTCGTCCCTGAAGGAGACTTGGTAATCTACCTCCTTGGGTTGTTCACACCTGTTATGTAGTTTTAATTAAGTGAAACATGTATCTAAATCTTAAGCATTAGTTATTTATTAAAAAATTTGAGGTTAATATAATTCCATCATAGTAAATATATATGAAGACTGCAAAAGGCCATTAATTGAAATATATATAATTATTAAAAATTATTATACAACAAAACTATATAAAAAAAATTGTTTTTGCAAATTTGTTAGGTCTTATTAATCATCTATGTAAATTTACATGCATTATAGAAAGGTATTCTATTTGCAGTAGAAGTTTTTGATAATTTTTAAGCGCATAACATTATTCAATTTATTACTAATTTAAAATTATTTGCTAACAAGTTTAGATTTTTTTCTTCTCATTTTCAATTGATAAATATGTGGCTCTCTGACCCTCCTAATATCTCTTATATCTCTTTCTGGCTCTTGTTAGAGCTTCTCGATCGTATCTTTTCCTTTGTTGATTTCTGTGAACATATATTCGGGCGGCGGCAAAAATCATAACCTCATTTTCAAATTTTTCTTTTTTTATTACGTTATTCATTGTGTTTATTATTTTTTATTCTTTCCTTTTTATCTCTTTCTTCTTTTTAATGCACCCAATGAAATGTGAAAATTGCTTTCATGAAGGAATATATATGATCTGTTTTTTTTCGATAACAGTTATATATGAACTATTAATTGTAATCTTTCATGAAAGAGTATATAGTCTCTATTTTCTCTATAAATACTGTACTTCATGAAAAAAAAGGTGTCAAGTAGATTGACAAACGGTGTAATCAAAATAAGTTACCCAAGGTAGTAGTTTGAAATTATCAAAAAGTAGATTGTCTACTAAAAAAGTTATATTCGATATACAAAGAGGATTATAATACGTCAAGATAGAGGTGTTATTAATATACATTTACATAAAGTAGATTGTCTTATTTTGAGAAGTCTTTATGTATTGAAAGGTGAAAGTATTATTTACTAATTATAGAAAGGTATAAAGTAGATTGAGAAAACGGTGTGGTCAAAAGGAGTTACTCAAAGAGGTTGTTAGAAATTAAATTATCAGAAAGTAGATTTTACTACGTTAGATAAAGATGTTGGAAGTAAACTTTTACAAAAAGTAGATTGCCAGCTAAAGAAGTTGTAATCGACACGATAAAAGGGATTATAATACATCAAGATAAAGAGTCTAGAAGTATATTTTTACCAAAAATAGATTGCTTGTTTCAAAAAGTTTTTATGCATTCAAAGTGAAAGTACTCTTTTCTGGAAAAAAGTGTCGAGCATTTATGCATTCAAAGGTGAAAAGTAGGAGTATTGCTTTTCGAAAAAAAGGTATCAACTACATTGAAAAACAAGGTGGTCAAAAGGAGTTAAGAAAAACAGTTGTTGCAAATTATCAGAAATTAACATGTGAAATATATGTCAACATGTTCTATGTATAAATTTTTCAAGTTGAAAATTAAATTAAATGCTAATTTGATTAAAGGACACATATTATCATCTTGTTTATAAGAACAAAGTCCCATGCATTATAAAAATTCTTATTTGTTTAATTATAACTTCGAATAATTAATTGAATTCCACGATCAACACTACCATTATTATGATTAGTTAAGCATGTAATTTTTTTATAGTAATAATACATAAAAATTAAACTCTTTTTTATTGATTATCCCGATTCTTAAGTGCAGCTAATTAAAAAATCATACACAATTGGGTGCCAAAAGAAATTTTATTAAATATGTAAACATAAGACCACGATGCTAGTGGCCTCGAGTTGCATTCATTCACTATAAAATGGTATTCACAATGGAGATTTGTCACTGTGATCAGCAAATTTGTCAAAAAGACTAAGCCTATTATCAGAGAGCTTTGTCTTGTATGCAGCATTCTTGTATTCCCGCCATGTCAATTCTCTGTACAAACTCTCTTCTTCCCTTGACTCGATCAGTGAAGGTAAAGGTGCAATCTTTTCATTCAATGGTGGTCCTCCAAAGTAGATCATTGAAAGTCTTGACATGCTTGAATCAGCTAATACCCTATGCTTAACACTTTTAAAGCTTCCATTCGTCATCACCTGAAATGTATACAAATTTAATCAGAAAAACCAAATGAATGCACAAACAAGAAACATATAGCAAGTAACCAAATATCCTTAGTTAGGTGAAAATTCCCATATGAAAATATTTTTTTTTAACACATAGACATAGGCACTTCCACACACGCTGATTGCTGAGGTAAAGAGAGTGGGAGAAAAACAATAAACTAATTGCTAGCACATTATGAGGAAGAAGATTGGCTTCTAGAGAGATAGAAACATTAATATTGTTTCTTCCAAAAATTAATAAAAATGGATGGTTTTCATGTAAATTGATAATATATATTTCTTAACATTATGTATTATTCTTATGTATTTTTATCATAATAGTTTATTTTATAATTTCCACCCTCTTATTTTTTTTTAACATTATGTATTACTCTTATGTATTTTTATTATAATAGTTTATTTTATAATTTCCACCCTCTTTATATCACACACACCCACACACACATTTTACACACTTTTTATAAATAAATAAAAATATAAAACACTTTATATAAACAACACTTTATATAAACATTAGGATCTACGTGCTGGTCGGAGTCGAGTTAGAATATATGAGGTCAAAAGTTCAAATCTTAAGACAACCATTGAACACAAAAAATATATCTCATAAATAACTATTATATATAATAAATTTATTTTTAAAAATTATATTAAAAGACAAAATATATAATATATATATATATATATATATCAATAATTTTTTAAAATAAATTATTTTTAAACCCTTTTTTATAATTATTTCTCTTTCTAGACAAAAAACCTTTCTTTTCACACATTTCTCTATTCCTCACTTATATATTTTATTCCAATATTCTCTCTCCTCTTTCTTATGTCTTTCTAATTGCAAGAACAATGATATTCAAAATATCATTTTCTCCTTATCTTATTTATATTCTCCCTCGTTTTTTTCTTCTAATTCCATTATTTTAGAATAAATTATAACAATACATTCTAAGATTTTGTATAAATACACATAATCCTACGCTTTCTAACTTTCCTACACTAATTTTCTTTAAATTTTAAAATATTATACTAATACTTCTTTATATGTTTAAAAAATATTACATTAATACTCCCTCAAATCTTTGGATAAGAACTCCCACAATTAAGACAATTAAAAAAGGATAAGATACTTGTATATTTGTATAATTACACTAAACCTGGTCAAATGTAATTATAATTAGGTCTTATTTGCATGTACCGTAAAAAGTAAAAAGCATGATAGGAAAAATAGTATTAAAATGTGTACCTGCAAAAGGTCACCAACATTGACGAAAAAGGAAGTGTGATCAGGCTGGATAGAAGCCCAAGTCCCATCCCGGAGACACATTTGCAGTCCTGATGTGTTGTTAGATCTCAGGACAGATATTATCTGTGGGTCTGTGTGCTCTCCAAACCCAATCAAATTTCGTCCACTCAATGCCTCAACTAGCTCAGGACATGCTGGGTACCGGTTCATTCTCAAGCAGCTATCGCTTCTCTCCTCCCTTATCATTCTGCTGAACACGTTCCTTGGTACTATCTCCAACCCATCAGCCATTTGCTCCAACACTTCACAGCACATCTTCTTCACTGCCCCTATGTATTCATCCACCGCACACCTGCCAAGTTTAATCATAATAATATCATACTCACATCATTATCACATGTACCCCATAATGACATACATACATACACACACCCACATATATATATATATAAAGTTCTTAAAATTGCAACCGCAATAGCATCAAAGTCTTTAAAAAATAATCTGCAACTGCAAATTTGACTGCGGATTCATGCATGGTTTTTGGAGTCACCAGCTATCGACAACACATCAGTTTCATTTGTCAATATGATTTCCCTTGAAATCAAGAATTGCTACAAAACTGTGACCCCAGCAACAATTTAAAATCTTGTTGCTCTTGACATTGTGGGAAATTACCGATAAATGTTGTTAATGCAACAACAATTGCAGTCGAAATACAGGCATATTCATAGAAAAAAAACAGAAGTTTGAAATTACGGCTGAAATCACAGCAGTGGACCATTTTTTTAAACATAAAAAAAAAAAGAGAGAACAAAAAAACAAAAAACAAAAAAAAGAAACCAGGGGACTCTGTTTTGATATTAATTACCTGAACACTTCTGGGTTTTGTTCAAAAAGTTGAAGTGTTTTGGGAGAGATAACATCAGGGTTTGTGTTGAGGAGTAGGTACTCAACCCAACCCAGATCACCGTTTGTGCCAATTCTCTTGCTTCCATACCCATAAGGGTCAGGAGGACCAGCCTTGTCTTTTTGACACTGGGGCTGTATGAAGAACTTAAGTGCTTCGTTCTCCAAAAGGGTCATCAATTCCAGTGGTACACCATGGTTGATCACCTTGAACAAACCAAACTCTTGACATGCCTTGACTATGACCGTCTTGGCCTCGGGGTGAGTGAGATCAACCTCGGGCACCCCAATGAACCTGCTCTTGCATGATGTTTTCACGAGAAATAACTCGTTTAGTGCAGATTGGTGAGAAAGAACAACCATGGTGGTGGCGTTCTTATCTTACTAGTTGCTACGTAAAGGATCAACACTAAGAAAACTAAGAACTTTTTGAGAGAGAGAAATGGAGAAGAGTGATGATCAGAGAGAAATTTAATGGGTGAGAATGAGGATGCTGATGCTAATGGAGCGTAATGCATGAAGGTTGAAGGAAGATAAGGCGTTACGAACTATAGAGACAGCCATCTGGCTCCCATTGTCTTCGTGGCATTTATTCTATCGACCCAGACATCTAAATCCAAATCTTTAATTGTCTTTTTTTTTTTTTAAGGAGACATTTTTAACTGCATTCACACTATTTTTTATTTTTTTCTGCTAGTTCAGATATCACATATATTCTCTAACTCATTGAGTTTGAGATAATACAGCTGGCTGTGGCAAGTGATTGTGTTATTCAAAGAAAGTTGAAATTAGATATTAATTCTTTCATTAAATAAATTATTTTTAGCCTTATAAACATAACATAATTTTATATCAGCTGCATTTATACTATTGAAACTATTTCAATATTTTTCTCTTTTTTAACGTTATTTTAGCTTCTTTTAGTTTATCAAGAAATAGGAAAAATGCATACATAAAATAAATTTGATTGTTACATTAAATGCATACAAATTTTATTTATTTTTCACTTTTATGATGATTATATTAAAAATATATTAGAAATGGTTTTTAGTTTTGACAGTTTGAAGCTCCTGAAAATAATATACAGTATTATTATTTTTATATAAATTCATCGGAATTTAAATAAAATGAAAATTTATATACAGAACGAAATTATATTAAATTTGAGAAGAGAGAGTGCAATATGTTGTACATAAATACTGGTACTGTTCAAAAAGCATATTCAGTGAATTTGGACTATTTTTCAACGTTCCAACCCTCACTTTAGTTTCACTAATTAATTAATGAAGTAATAGATAGGGTAACTTTCTTTTTTCAACCAGAATATTAATATAATATAGAGCATTAGTGCTGATGTTTATTAGCTGTACACACTTACGCTTCCTATTTTAATTCTAACAAAATCAAAAGCTTTCATATGAAATCGAAATGAAAATCAAATTAAAATTACTTTGTCAAATAATTGTTCAATTAAGTGATATAAAATTTTTAATTTTTAATTAATATTGAAATTTTTCAATCAAGTAATGTTTAATAAAATGAAATATTTTAAAAAGATATTGAATAAATATGTTTACCAACTAGATTCAAACATTTTATATTTGTTATATCTGATTTATGTTTTTAACATTTTACATTTCACAAGAGTACCACTACAAGATATTTCCTAATTTTGCAACAAAATCTAGTCTCTTTCGAAAGGCACCACATTTGCCTTTCTGAGATGGTGAGGTACAGTGTTTAATACAGAGAAGCAGTCGAATCATTTTGCTCCAAGAGAAATAAGTAGTCAATTCAAGAAGATTCTTTCGACCTTTTTAGCAAACTTATTTCTGTACAAGAGGAAGTCAACTTTGATCTACAACTGCAAAAAACATATTCGATACTAATATCTGCAACTGCTATAAGGCTATATGGCGAATAATATCTGCAATTGATAAACCGACCATCCACATATCTTTTGAAAAATGATAGAAATGGATTCTTAAATTTGCTTTCTATTATTAATTAAAATATATGAGAAACTTATTAAAGTAGGCAAGGTTATTTATTATTTAGTGCATATCTGGTTAAACTATTTCTTTTAAAAAAATATCATCTATTTTTGTTAACTTTCTAAAAGAGTACGGTTTCGTTTTTAGGAAAAAAAACACATTGTTTCTTATAAATAATCTCCTACCAAATATGCACTTATTAAGTCTTACATTTAATTCAGTAAATTTTATATGAATTTCAGCTAATAATTTATCAAAAAAATATTTAAAAATATATATTAGCTTCTTTGTTTTCTTTTCAAAATGCTAATTTTATATTTTCATCAAATATATGTGTCATGTTTTGTTTTCAGTGTTTCAAAAGATCAACTGAATCACACTAGTGGAATCAATGTCTGCTTGTTTAAATTTGAACAAAAACATGAGAAAATGAAAAAAGACAAGAAAAAAGTATTTTCTATTTTATTGTTTAGATGAAGAAAAAAAATATTAATTATCTTTCCGCTTATTTAATGAGAATAACATTAAAATTTATTTATTTTTCAATACAATAATTATTAGGTAAGATGATGACTTGATGAGTAAGTTTTTCGATTCTCTCATCGTTAACTAAGGGGAGAAAACTTTTTTATAGGCCCCGCATTAATTTTTCCCCTCATACATCTCATTTTTTGGGGGGTTTTCTACAGCATTTTTGTGTGTTATTCACTCATTTTTATACCTCTAGCAAACAAGAGAGTAATATAGGCTGCAAAAACTGCTAGTTCAATCAAATAAAATATTACACTTTGAACAATAGTATACGACATATTTTGTTAAATATAAAATATTTTCACCTAGTCAATAATACATTTATGAATGGTCACACATCTTTTGAGTGAAAAAAAAAATGTATATATCTACGGTGGACAAACTCATTACAGGATTTTGTGAGAATTGTGATACGAACCCTTCTGTCCTGATCATTTTGGGGACCAATATATTCCGGTAAACATACATTGTAACTACTATGTTTCCCACCTTTTCACAAATAGTCAAATACGTTTTTTTTTTCATTTCATTTTTCAAAAATAAGTTGTCAAGGTCAATGAATTTGGAGTCACTCTGATAGTTGTTGAGAAGGAAAAAGGAAATAAAGTCACTTTCCATTTAACAAAATCTTTTTGGGTGATTTTGTTCTGTGAGATTTCATGTGACTCCCAAACCCAAGTGTAAGGTTGCTGTCAAATGATGCTCCAGTGACATGCGGATTTAACTACAACCTCTAGATGTTGGGGAATAGGGTTTGTAGGAGAAGACGTGACAGAAAGCCTTTTTAAAGTTCAATAAAAAAACCAAGCGAAAACGATATTACACTTTAGGTCATTACATATATTGTTATTATATATATGCAAATTCTTACAGTAGATAAAGAAAAAAAAAATCAGATCATTTTAATCAATATGTATCATGTATTAAACCAGATCGGACAAGTTAATCTGACAAAGCCAATAAGGTACCGGTATAGTTTCTTAAATCAGTAATTCGAAAACTATCATCGAACCACCAAAATCAAGTGTAAAATATCAATACTCGGTTAAATAAAAAATAAAAGAAAAACAAAAGGTTTAGAGGTTATATAAAAATAGAGAGGGATTTGCGTGAGATTGTGAAACCGAAAGGGGTGGTATTGTGGACGGAATAATGAGCGAGACCGAGAGAATGTTTTGGTTGCAGGAAACCTTGTTTGCTATTGAGTAGAAAATGACGTATAAATAGGAATGTTCCCACGCGCAGCGGAAAAAAAAATATTTTACATTAAAAATATACAACAATAATAAATATAGAAAATTAAAATTGTAAATCTACATGTGTTTTTTTTAAGCAACAATGTTTTTTTCAGTTATGTAAACACTTTATATATATTTACACCAAAATTAATTTATACTATTCAGACTTAAAAATTAAGCTTAAATTTTTTTAGTTGTTGTCTGGTAAACTTTTCTATCAGATATATGTCTCATATTATAATATTAAAGATATATGAATTTAAAATTTTTCAAGAGGAGAGATTTGATTTAAAATGATTTCATATCTTTCTATCTTTGAGTTAAAATAATATATTTTATATATTTTTATCTTAAAAAATTTCCTGATTTAAGACCAAAATAATTTTTAAATAATAACATAATTAACTACGGTAACTAATCATATTATTTGATCCTGATATAAAAAAAATTATTCTTATTTTGTGGAAAACTTCCACATTCATGAAAATTATATTTTTTATATTACTTATATTCTTTGTGCTAGAAAAAAAATATAATAATATTTCACTAAAATATTTATTTGATTAAATTAAAATTTAATTATCAAATAAATTATTTCCTTATACAAAGCTTGAAACACTTGTTTGTATGTGATCCCTAGATTCAATACTAAATCGATAGTAAATTAATCATAATCAATTTATTATTAATCAATGTAGGTGTTTTGCAACACTCCTTAACATCCGAATAACATGAAGTGACACATTTTATCTTCAATAACCAATAGAAAATAAATATAATGTTTTATTTCATCAATTATGGCATAAGATTAACTCTAGAGTATAATATTACATTCAAATTTAAATAAGTTAACATTATATTTAATCAATAAATGACTTAAGAAACTTTATTCTTTTTTCATTCAATTGTCTTAACCAAGGTCTTAATTATATCATAGACCTTGCTCAAACTCATTATTAAGAATTGATGGATTCCTTCTTAATTTATCATTAATTCTACAAACATTTAATCATATATAATGTTCATTCAACTAGTTCCTAAGACATTAGGTGTCCAGTATTGTATTATAATAAATAATTTATTGATTACTATGATAATCTCTTATCTAAAAAAATATTAAATTTCTTCTTAAGAATTTCTCATTGGTAGTTTAAGGTAATGTTAACCATTAGTTAGAAATTCTTAATTGAGTAAGTTCAATGATGATCACATCCACATGTGCATCATCTATACATGTAATTTAATAAATAAGATATATTGATTTTTATCCAATAAAGACTACAACATATATATTAATCTATTCGGAATAATGATATCTTGTTCCCAATAATCTTATGATCAAGAACAATTTATATTAAAATTATAAAAAAAATATCGTCATAATAATCTCGATCATGATAACAAGTCTCTAATGTTAATCAAGCAGGTGCCAAAGTAACTATTTAATTAATAATTCAATAAAATATGATAATAAAATAAAGAATACTTTTTTATTAAAATTGATAACATGATGAATTAGATCTTGGACATATATATTTATTTTCAACAAATGTTAGGAAGAGAACCTCTTAGAATCAGTAGTTAGATTTCCTACCTTTGATGATATTAGAGTCAACATTAGTTATTACTCTTAAGTCTTATTAGCCTATCTTAGTTCTCAACTGAAATTCAGAACAACCAATATATAGATAAATGGTGTGCAAAAATTATGTCTATATAATTTAATGCAATGGACAATTATATATGTGAGACATCAACATCAATTAATTGGTTGTTGCGTTGTTGTTGTTACCTTGAAGGAAGAGGTGTGGAAGCTAATTAAGCTAGCTAGGTTAGTAGTCAAAAGATTTTGGGTTGAATTGTAGTGACAAGGTGAAATCTCATATTGGATACGAATGAGAAAGTTAAACACCATACAAGTAAGGATATGACTTATCAACCTAAGTCTTAAGATTTTGGGTTGAATTGTAGTGACAAGTTCACTTATGTGATTACTCATGGTTCATTGGTAAAAGTCTCTCTAGTGTTTAACCTCCCTTGTAATCACAACAATTGATATCAGAGTCGATAGTTCGACTTGATGACCGACTCAAATGAGTAAATAATGACAATGGATCCATGGATATGAATATCCCTTGTATCAAAAGTCTTCTTAGCGGGTGAGTTCATGCATGGATGCTAGGTAGCAGGTCTCATATGTGTTGCATCGGTGCAAGGTACTAGAGCATGTTGGAGGCAATGGTTAGACGAGTCGGGACAACCAAGATTAAGCTCTAAGAGTCACAATTGGATACTCGTTGATTGAAAATAACTTCCACTCAAAGGAGAGACTATCATGTAGAAGAGATTCACACCTGAGAGAGAAATTAAGGTTTTAAGTTTAAGCGTGGTGTTAAGTTCACTTATGTGATTGCTCATGGTTCATTGATAAAAATCTCACTAGTGTTTAACCCTCTCCTTATGCACAACAATTTCCTTGTCATGTGTGTTAACATTTGAGATGAAGTAGCCATAATTGTTACCTTTGATGATGCTGCAAAGCAAAAGATGCATAAGACTATTGAATTAGAATTTGTCCTAGTTGTCCTAAAACACTCTACAACCACATAACTTAAATTACTAAAAATCGTTACTACAAAAAGTGCATTTAGCATCGTTGGATCAACATTGATTAGTTGAAAATCAATGTCATCAAAAAAAACATGATAACATTTTTGTAATTAACAGCACATTGTTGGCATTGATTTTTACTTAATTGTTGTTGAAAGAGCTTGTCAACATCGATTATTCTAGTAAAAAGCATTATCAAACAACTTCAGAATCTACAAGAAATTGTCACCTCCATTTAGTTAATATGCTGAAATTAAAAGTTTAAAGTCATTTACCCCTAAACCATCACACTTTAGGTAATTTTGTCCTAGTCACAATACATAAGAAGTATGGTATATAGTACACACAAGAAGGCTAAATAAATACATATTTTACCAACTAAATCTTCCTTGACTCTATAACCGGCACCCAAGGGTCAACCTTCCTTGGATTTGCTCCTAATTAAACCCCAAGAAATTTAAAAAGGGAGGCCACGGATATCACAATACATGATATTAACAGCAACCACCAGAAAAGAAACCCTCCTCCTTGATACCAAATAGTGTTTCTTCTATTTTTATCTTTAACCTATACACAAGTTAAATCCTTGAAGAATAACATGTAGAGCCTAAAAGTTTTCCATAATTATCACTTCCCTAAACTAACAAAGTATCATCTGCATATAGAAAAATATTGAACACCTCATTAATGGAGTCAATAATTTTTCCAAGAGAAAGGGCATTGTCAATCAAACCATAATTAATCCTTCAATAAGAAAGGGAGACAAGAGATCTCCTTATTGTTACATGAGTGATCAATCTACTTAGGAAGATCAGAGGAGGCTTCTCTGAATCAATAATCTCAATAAACTAAGAAGAAAACACTTGTAGCCATGCATGCATGTTTCACTGGGATCCCTTAATTTCCGCGGAGAAGCTAGCAGTCATAACATGAATGTATATAAATTAATCTTATCCTATCACAATATAGCAGAACCTAAAAGTGAGTGTGAATCCTTCACAGCTAATGATCAGCCCAAAAATGGCATGGGCACATATATAGATACATACAAAAGCCTTCTACGTACGGATATATTACTGCAGACATTTCATGCAACAAAACGGGAATAGATACATACAATAGAAGGTACTTTAATAAGGCACACATTTCTTGCTCCGGTCGAGTGTGCCTTATGTCAAGACTCTCTACACATTTTCTCCAACCCCCGGATAAGTTTTTCTTCCATCATATTTGGCTCCCCTGAAAATTTCTGCACGCCATATCCACTTTGGTCACAAATATAAACAGGCTTTGTACAGTACATAATTACTATTGATAGCATCATAGCTTTTGTGTTTGTGTATGAGATCGAGTGATAAAAAAATAAGCTATATATATGCAGAAAATTCCAAATCAGCTACATAATTTTTAATAGGAGGGAATGAATGTTAAATAATTTCTCTAGGCTTCGATTATATTTTACCTCTTTCGGCAGAATTTAACATTATAAAATTGGTGTAAATTAAGACAACAAGCTTGTCAGCTCTTTTGCTCCTTTAATTTTTCCTGTGTATTTGAAAAATTACCTTCTCAATTGAGTACATCAATTTGATTTTATTCTTCCATGTATTGAATCTTTGATTATCAATAATATGATATAATTCTCTTTGGTTAAAAAAAATCTTGTAAAAAATAACAAAATCATTCCTAAATTTAACATTATAAAATAAACATTTTTAAAGTACAACAGGCAATGATAATTGACATTGAATTAATAGGACAAATTCTGAGATAAAATATCATTGCTTATTTATTTATTATAAATTATGATTGTGTTTGTTTCACGTCATGTTCTTGTATTTCTGGGAATACAAGATGAAAATATATTTTATTTTTGGCAACGAGGTGAATATATATATATATATATATATATATTTGTTCAAAGATTATAAATATATTCCTAAGAATGATGTATTCTCAAGAATGTTATATTTTCATGTTTCAAGCAAATTCCACTCCCATGAGGAGGGGGGTATATGATATTTTCATGGGAACAATAAATGTCTATTCTCACTACATTCTACTATATTTCTTTATCTACTCTTTTAATTTATTAATTAATTAAATTTTAAAATTTTCTAGAAGTACTAAATGTCAATCAAACATGTCTACGAGAATAACATTTTTAAACAAAACATTCTCATGAATGTAATTTTAGGAAATGTAAAATTATACTATGAAAAACACCTCCTTTGAATGAGAAGTCTGTTCTCGAAGAAGTTAAGAATGCTTTTACATCCCTCGGAAAAAAAACGGTTTTATAACCGTCCCTTAATAATTTATAGTAGACAAGATTTTTTTATTTTTAGAAATCAAATTTTCCATAAGATCTAATTAAAAATAGTTATATAATTGGTGTCTAAAATGTTTATCATATTTAAACAACAGGAATAAGTGTTCTTATTTAGTTCTAAGAAATAAAAAAAATAGATTAAAATATATTTTTCATCCATATTTATATATCACTACTTTCCATTTTTAGTCCTTTTAAAAAAACTTAATATGTGTGATCTCTGTGATATTCAAACCTCTTGACTCTATCAAGTGGTATCAGTTATTTTTTGAAAATATTAAGTCAAAAAAATCAAGAATTATTAAGATTTAAAGAAAAACATTTTTTGTTAATAAAATGCACATTTTTATTTTTAATGTATTTATCTAAATTATTTTCTATAAAAAATTAATTTTCTGTTCTTTTAAAGAAATAATAGTTATTTGCTTCTTAAAAAAACTTTTTTTTAAAAGAGCATTTTTTAGAATCACTTTATTTAAAAAATAAAAAATAAAAAATAAAAAACTCAATATTAGATTAAGTCAGTTAAGAGTTTTTATATTAACTGAGACCACTGAAAATGAAGTCAAAAAGTGGTTTTGAATATTACAAAGATTATAAATAATTAGAAATTATAGGAATTAAAATAAAAATAATAACACATTTGCAGGGCGTAAAAAAAGGGTTTAAGTCATTAAAATAATCAATAATGGAATAATTTATAATTACTAATAATAATAATATTAATGAAAAAATGTATTACATAATTATTGTTAAATTATATGAATTATATGTATATAACTTTCTGGTGATTAGCAATTTATGTATTGTTTTTTATAAATCAAATTTGATTCTCACCAGATCTAAATTTTTTGATGTTATAAAAAATTTGTACTGGAAAGGTAAAATAAAAAACAAAAACTAAGGTACTGTTTTAGGTGGTTTTTAGTTTTGAGTTTGAAAATTTTAAAAATAACAATTAATTTTTAGTTTTAGTTACAAAAGAATTTAAAATAATTTTTAAAATATGATTAGTTTCAAATAAACTTATTTTGAAAGTTTTATATTGTATTAAAATTAATCTAAGAGTACTTTTGTGTAATGGTGATCACAATAGTGGTGGTGGTAGTATTAGAAACAGCGACGGTGATAGAAATACCAGTGATGATCACAATGGTAGTGGTGGTAGTAGAGGTGGCATTGGTGGCGACAATGTCGATAGTGGTGATGGCAGTGATGGAGATTGTATTAGTTGTGATGGTGGTAACAATGTTGATGGTGTTGGTAACAATGATGGTGGTAGTGGTGTTGATAACGATAACAAGTAGTGACAATGTGGTGGTGGTGGTAACAAAGGTGATATAGATAGTGGTGATAGTAGTAACAAAAATGGTGACTGTGAAATTGATGATAGTGGTGTTGGTAACAATATCGGTGGTGACGGTGATGACAATGATAATGATGATAATAATAATTATAGTGATGATGATAATGATGATGGCAATGAGAATGATGATAATATTGGTGATAGTAGCAATGTCGATGACAATAGTAATAGTAGTAACAATGGTGGAAGTAGCAACAGTGTTGGTGTAACAATAATGATAACGATGCTAGCATTACAAAATATTATTATCAAATGTGAGAATTTTTTTTAAAACTAAAAAAAAATTACAGAGCTTTTTTTTATTTATGAAAATGAGTGTAAAAATATTTTTAAAATTATTTCAATTTTATTTTTTCAAACATATTTTACTTTGAAATTTATATTTAAAAATTAAAAATTAAAAATTCGCAACTACCCACAAACGGACCCTAATATGCTCAGTAGTCTGCACAATGAAGTGTAATACTAATACTAATACCCTCATCGTAGAATAAATACATATTATTGAGTAGCAGATAACAAAAGAATTCCCAAAGCACAATAGAACTATATAATATTGTTGGAACGAGGAGCGAAGTTGACAATACCGAAATCCGAATGTAGCCAAACTAATACGAAGAGAGGAGAACCTAATAATGAGTGTGTTTGGATATGCATTCTATCCACGTGCAAGGGAAAAACCTAATAATAAGTGTGTTTAGATATGCGTTTTTATCCACGTGCAAGGGAAAATGGCATTTTTCAAAGTAAAAATATTATTAGAGCATAACCTTATTTTGGCCTGAAACCTAGATTGTATTAGATTCAACTCTTAGCTGAACACATTCTAATTTAGATAACCTTCTTGGTGTATTTGGATATGTATTTCTAGAATTGATTTTGAATCAACATGATTTTATAAAAATTAATTTTAAGTAAATTTAAGTTTATTGTAATGTAATTTTTATTTGGATAACATATATTAAAAATTCATTTTTCCACACAAAATTGTTTGGAAACTTTCATTCAAAATTGATTTTTGGTGTATAATTATCCAAATGGGTTTTAATATTTATTTATATTTTTTATTTAGACCTTTTTGTATTATATATATATATATATATATATATATATATATATATATATATTAATAATGTTTAATATTAATAGCTTGGTTTTTCTTTACATAAAATTAATTCATTATTATATATCGTATAAAAAATTAATCATTTAGGTTTGAAAAATAAAAATTATAATATTTACATAATAATTTAACTTAATCCATGATTTTCAACTTCCTCTGTCGTTCATTCACGGGACCCCTAAAGCGTTATAAAAGTTATTTAAAAAACACAAACAATATAATATTAACTTAACCATTACATTTACTGTAAAAAAAAATACATAACGACTAAAATTCCCAAGTAATTATCACCAGTCCTATTTTAAAGGAAAATAGAGTTGCTGCAAAAGAAAGTTATTCATCAGGAATTAACAATTCACAGAGAAAGAAAATTACTATCTTCAAGTCTAAACTAGCTCATGGATATTTTCTTCATAAATCACTTGAATGCCAACAAGTAAGGATATCGATTTTAACTGCTATCAATAGCAGTACAAATAAACATGGGGAGATGGTTGGATTTGGTTTGAAAGGAAAGGATGAACTTGAGAAGAAGAAAAACATGTCTAAAAGAGATAATTAATTAATTAATTAACGAAGAAGCCACACTCCCACGTAGATTCTTTCAGAATTGGATCCGAAATACAGAATCACATCTTCAATATAATACCAAACATCATGGTCAGAGGGAAAATCAAGTTTGACCACCATTAAACTCAGGTCTTCAACACGATGCTGTGAAATGTCTCTGGGAATATAATGTCCTTTACAGTATTTTCTTATTCTAACCCATTTGGCACTTAATGAATGTGAAAAACCTTAATTTAATAAATAAAAAAGTCAAATTTTTCATTTCTGTCTAGATGTTCATAACTACATTGTTCATGGCGCAGCATAACCATTTTATTGGATTTAATGCAGGACACTATACAGTGTAATAATTAAATATTGATAAATACTTAATATATATAAAAGTTAACCAAATATTAAGTCTTTTTTTACAGTATGAAAATATACTAAATATTAAGTCTAATTGAAACTAATTAAGGACGTTTAAGCCTGTCAATATCTACTTAAAAGTACACTGTATGAAATACAAATGGTTAAATGAACTTTTAAGCTAAATTAAGTTTTTCATCTTCATAAAATAGACTAATTGATAACAATTCTATGAATTAAGTGGTTTTTTTATTTTCTTTTAATTAATATTGATAATTTGTACTTGAGGCATTTGTTTGATTTTTTCTATTCATAATAATTGAAGACAAATACTAAACATTAGTTTATAACAATTTGTGTATCATATTCAATCAATTAAGCTAGATTCATTGATGTATTTGTTTGATTGTTAAGCTACCTAGAATAGTTATCGTAATAATTTGGTTTTCATCGTTCTATTTTTCAATCTCGATCAGGAAAAATTAAAGGAAACATATATTTTCAACAAATAAAAACTTATAATTAAAGGAAAAAGAGGCATTCAAAGAAGAACGAAAGCATGTGTAAAAAAAAGCATCTGGTACGAGAGGGGTGTGGAATATTAAAGGTGATATATATATGGTACATTGGTACTCCATTCTCAGCTCTTAAATTATTATAGTTTTTTCTAGCACTTTTCGATTACAGGCAGTTAGTTTTTTTTTATTGGTAAAATGTAAAGGGAGTCTATAATCATTAATTGAATTAAATCCTCAAAATAATTAGTTGATTATGAATGTTTTTTATTATTAAAGAAAGAGGAACTCTAATATTTTTTAAACAATTAACGAGATTAGCGTAAGAATAGACAAAAGAAGAATATCTTGTATAATATGAAACAAAATCCAAAAGTGTGAGCATAGTTTATTCTAAAAGAATTTATTTTAAAAATATATATATATAAGTTAAATTCAGACCAAATAAAGTTACAATTTTTAATGAAGATTTTTTTTAAAATTTTATTTGTATATATATCAAACATCAAAGATTATTCCCACTATTTATACTTTCTTTTCAAGGACAAAACAGCTGTTAAGTCATATTTTCTATATATGTTTCATTTTATTTAGTAAATAAAACAAATTAAAAATACATATTTTTGTGAAAGAGAAGGGCACATAAATTAAAATATTTAAACTTTTTAATGTGATGTACTTTTTTATCATTTCATAGAAGTATGTAATATATTTAAAACTAAGTAAAAATGTAATTAAAGTATAAAAATAATATTATATTAAATTATTAATAAATAAATAAAACCAGAATATTTTTAAAAGTAAAAAATAGAGAGTAATATATCTAAAAAAATAAAGGGGGATCAACAACTGATGCCGACAAGTAATTAATAGGTTACCATAAAGCTGCATGACTCTTCCTGGTATGGAGAAATCTATGAAGTCCAAATTTTGAATTATTGGATTCAAGTACAACGACGAAAAAACAAATAAGACATGATATGATATATATTTGATTATATTTGTAGACTGATTGTGATAAGATGGTAAACGTTGTCGGCATTGTTTTTCATTTTTAACTGGTATAATTTAATTTCTTACTGGGATATTAGAGGAAATTGGTGGTACAATAAAAAAAATAATCTAAAATTGGTTTAAATTAAAAATTTAGTCAAGTCGATCAGTATTCTTTAACATTTTCAGTCAATCAAGTCAAGCTAAGTCAACTAATTTACCATGGCCAATATTGTTTATCAGTAACATGTTCACCGACAATAACGAGGTGCAATAAGGTGAAGAATGTCAATTTATCCTTGTTTTACTTCTTACATATTCATGCTATACTTTTTTTATATAAAATTACAAGTATTTTCTTTATATGAGACGATGTGACTCAAATTAAGTTGAATAATTATAAATAATAAAATTCGTTTTACAAATGTTTAATATAATTACATATTCAAAATTTAAATTATTTTTTAAAAGAAAAATTCAAAAAACTACAGACAAAATAATTTCATACTTATTAATGATTATAACAATGTAGTATATAATTAAGGGATAGTATACTAAAAGCATTCATATAATTTAGAGTAAATTATATTTGTATTTTTTTGTGTTGTTCAAATTTTACTTGATATCTCTCACATTTTGTATATTACTTTTGTTTCCTTTGCGGTTAATTAACATCAATTGAAATATGTGAAAATACGTTATATTTTAATTGTAGAACTTAGTTTATAATCTCCCAATTTGTTTCAGAATTTAGGATTTACCTTACAAGTTCCTCTTTTTCATTGAATCTTTAAGCAAAGGAGTGAACACTACATGAGATATAGGAGCAAGACTTAAAAAAATGACAAAAACTTAGAGTTAAAAGGAAGACAAGGATGATGATACATGATTGACTATTAATTTATTTGTTGGGAATTATTGAATCACTTTTAGATATAGACATAATTGTTAATGATTATACTTTTTTGTAATGTGAAACTGATATACACATTGAGAAATAAGTTGGTATATAATTGTGTAGTAGATTTTTTTTATATAACATGACTATGTAAGAATATCTATATTGTACTTTTTGGAACAACCTTTTATAAACTTAATATGAAATTATTATTTTTATTGATGTTGTTATCTTTATTATTGGACAGCAAATCAACGTGAAAAAAAAACAAGTCTTAAATATTTTCTAATAAAAAAAATAAAACGAAACAAGAGTTTTAAAATATTTTTAAGTTGAGAAGAAGAAGATTAATGTATTTTAGGCATATTAGGAAAGATGAGTCTAGATGTAACATGAGATAAACAATTAAAATATTTTTTTAGGATATAAAAAAGAAAGGATATCGAATGAAATTTGAGAAAAACATTAAAAGTGTGAGTATAATTTATTCTATAATTTATTTTACAAATTAAGGATATCATAATTCGGCAGTGTATGTATTAATTAATTTAAATAACAGTGAAAGCTAATCAGGAAATTATGGAATGCAAGATTTTACCTGTGATATTGCGATGGGAAGAAATTAATATTACTATCTCCGTTTTAAAATAAATGTCAGTATTTAGAAAAATATATATATATTAAAATAAATATTGCATTTGATTTTTTAATATAATATTAATTTTTTCACTAATATCCTTGATAATTTTTACTTTAATTTTTAATCTAATATTAATATTATTCTATTTCATCTATTTAATAAGATTAGTTTTGTAAAACTATCACATTATTTCATCTATTTATTGATTTTTTTTTGTTTGTATGAAAACACTTATTTTGGAATTGTATGTAATTAATGATATGTTAGGCTTAATAAAAAAATTTGAATAGTTTTGGTACCTAGAAAAATAACAATAAAATTCATCTAAAGATAAGAAAATGAAAATAGTCTAGAGATCATTTTTGCTTTATTTAAATAGTCTCAGTTGGTGAACCAGTGATTTCTTTCAATTTAGAAATCGAATGAAGGAAAAGGAGTTCTTTTAGATTAATGATTTCTTTCAGCTATATTAGTTAATGATTTATCATAATTGACTTAGGAGATTCAGCTGTTTATTGAGTGTGTTTGGTAAGATATTTTAGTTAATTTTTAATTTTTTTATATGAAAAACTTATTTGTTTATTTTTTATAAACAGTTTTTTTAATAGTTTCTAAATTTTTTTAAAATGTTACTTTTGAAGTATATTTTTTAAAATGATAATTTTTAACTTTTTATATTTTTTTTGTCTTTCAATATTAATTATATTTTCTTTTTATTATTTTTTATTTAAGGAAAAATTTCACTATTTTTATTTTTTATGTAATTTTATATTTTCCAGTTACTTTAATAAATAATTTTACTAAATACTTATGATTCAATAAAATAATTTTTTATTTTTTAACTTTCAATTAATTTTATCAAACATAGTCATTATAAAAACAAAATTATCAATCAACTAAAAAATGGTAACAGCTAGTAATATTTATTATTCAATAACATTTGTCATTAATTAGTATTTGATATTTGTTTTTGGTAATGTGATTAGTATTTGATATTAGTTGCATGTGATAAGCTGAAAATAGAATTAGAATTTATGGAAGGATAATAGACAGTCTGTGGTAGAATAAGTCAGGTTAGGTACTAACATTATATTAGATGACATAACACGCTGAAGCAAATTTAAAACGTGTGCTTGATCCCTTAACCTTACTATTATCCTGAAACCATTCTATGACATGAATATATATATATAATTGAACTTTTCTTCCGAACTCAGAAGTATATTGTTTACGGTGAAAATTTATTTGAGTAATAAAAAATAAATATATTAATTTTTCACTTTGGATTCTAATCAAACATAAATAACTTATTTAATTCAGTAGGACAGAATTATAATTATGAGTTTTTCTTTTGTTAAACTAGCAATGCTATAACTTTTAACTAGTAGAACAATGAGATTAATTTAGGAAAATAATTTGAACAAATTATAATACATTCAAAATATCATGCAAAGTTAAAATACCTTTAAAAGTAAAAATATAATGGTTTATGAAATTGAAACAGAAAAATTTTCAATTATGTTTAAAATAAGAAGATTATATGAAACAAATATCTTCAGAAATAAAGATATATCATTGATAAAATTGAAACATAAATTCTTTGATTATGTTCACAATCATAAAATTATGTGAAACAAATATCTTTAGAAATAAAGATATATCGTTGATGAAATCAAAACAAAAATTCTTCAATTATGTTCACAATCAAAAGAATAATGCAAAATTAAAAGTATAATTGTTTGTGCAATCAAAATGTAGTATAAAATTAAGATAAATAAAAGAGCAAGAATTTGGAAAAGAAATGGATTCGAAAGAGTTTAAAGTTTGGAGAAGAAATGTATAAGAATAGAATATAATAAAATAAATTGATCAAAATAAAATGAATGACAAAAAAGATAAACTAAGTTAGAATATGGGTTCGAACATACATGATATTTTTAGAATTGGTAGCCTTTTCATGTGCAGCCTGATAGTGTAACTTGAACTTGTGCAAATATTTTCTAGGGAAAATGTCTACCAATGTGTTTATTTATAATTTTTTGACTTAATAGTTGAACTATAAGATTTATATGCACATACAACTTATTCAAATAAACTTTTTAAGATGTTGACAATTGTTCATTCCATCAATAAAAAAACCCACTAATAGTTGTCTTCTTCATTTTCTTTATCCAATAATTGTTGATAATTGTCTTTATTTCTTTTGTCGGAAAATCACTAATAATTGTCTTTGAATGTGCGATCCAAAGTCTCATGTTTTCAATAAATTTTCATTTGTGTCTTTGAATGATTTGTTTTCAAAAACTCTTTTCACAAATCAAAATCATCAAACACTTAAAACTTTTTAAATGTTTAATTAGAAAAAAATTATTTACCAACTTTCACATTATCAAAATAAGCAGTAAACTTCATGTAAGCTTTTTTTTAATCAACTTTCACATTTTGATTGTTCATCTAAATGGGCATTACACCTCTAATGAATTTCTTTTTGATTGTTCAATTAAAATGATCATTATATCTCTAGTAAACTTTCTTTCAAATGGATAATCAAATTGTCATTTGTTCATGCAATTTGATTCTAATATTAATACTTAACCATAATATCAATGTACAGAAATTCTATTTCAATTCAATCAAAATATACTCCTCTTCAAACCATCAATCAAAAGCAATATTTTCAATACAAATTAAATTGGTCATTTTTTAACATACCATAAAATCTCTATACTTATAAAATTTTACTCACAATTCAAACGTATGTGTATATATATATCTTCTCCACTCTCAAAGGGAACAATTAGCAAGTGTTTTAGGTTTTACTTCTTCTAATGTACTCTTTTTTTGTTAAAAAGCATTCCTCAGTATACTTTCTTTGTGTTAACAACATAAAAAAGTTAATTTCACGAAATTAACCAAGCTTTGTTTTATACCAAACATAACTAGAAGTTGATGAAGTGACTCGCATCTCTTATATGGTCCATTAATTATTCTGATTCTTGGTTTAATTATAAGTAATCATCATTCAGCACCGAAATTAAAGGTTATCACAAAAGAAAGAAGTGCCAAGCGAGTCGCCAAGTTCGAAAAGAAAAAAAGAAAACACTAGACTTATATATCAAAGAGTATGGTAAGGGCAATCGACAGATTCATTGGCACGGTGGTCATCATTGGCCTATATATGCCAGGAAGTCTAAAAAGTTAAAATTGACCTGACCTGTGAGAAATGATTTGTCATTTTTAGATTAAAAAATGTCCAATCATTATTCGACAACCAAAAAGTATCTAGATATTGTGTCCTGAGCGCTAAGCAATTAACTGTCATCTGTCCTAAAGGAACTAATTTATCACGAATCAAAGTTGAAATCTTAAAAGAGATGTTTATATTAGTATTTAATCATAAATTGTCAAAATAAGGTACTTTTCGAAAGAAAATAACCATCCTTATTTTAGAAAGGACAGAATGAAAGAAATATCAGTTGCTGCATTTGTTTGCACATGAGTGAAAGGAGTTATTTGCTAGAATTTAAGCACAGATACAATCCAAAAGATTAGTTCATTGGATAAAAAAGTCTGATGGCTTAAATATCACGTTAAGACTTTATAACCACTGCCACCTTCTAACACTAATCCAAATATGATAATCCTTTTCCTTTTTGACAGCTTCACTCAAGACTCGTCTATCTATTCAGTATTGCACCTTACTCCAAATTATAGGTAGTTCATTATGTAGCCTGACGCCTAATTGTTAGAACTTAACAAAAGAAGAGTAAAATACAAAAGATTAGTCCATGAAATTAAAGAGCCTCACAACTTAAGTACTACATTAAATCTTTTGTTCTATTTAATATGAAACTTCTAAGATATTTACTCCTCAAAATCAATAGCTATTATTCAATATTATTCGGTTGACATAAGGAGAATAATGAACCAATAAAGTTTAATACAATTAATAGATGATAAAAAAATTTAAACAGAAATTCTATATAAAAAGATTTTATTGGAAGAGACAAAATTCATTTTGAAAAACGGTACTTTACTTTTCGAGAATTAGTCTAAGAAGTACCAAAATATCTTTCTTTCAAAAGAAGAAAAATAATAATAAAAATTGACATTTTAGCCAATAGTGATTATTCATTAGACACCACATAACAGGTACGTACGTAGACTGTGTTAGCTGTAGGACAGTGTTATACGGCCATCGATTAGAAACACAAGTTTTGTTGCTATTCTGCAGTTGGGACGCATGATAATAAATGGAAAGCCTACTGCACAAACTTTTCAATCGTGGGCAGTACCAAATAATTGGGATTCCCTTCTTCTTTTGGGGTACTGGTTGTGGTTGCATCTGATGAAAGCAAACGTTTCGGATTCTCAACCATTAAAACGTTAATGGCAAAAATCCGATCTGCAACTGTTGTGTTACCATCGTTACTATTTTCAGAGTCATGAAAAGAGAAAAAGTTCCAACACGTGGTAAAACTACAGAGAAAACTCACGTGGTCCCTCTACTGTGCTGCGACACGGTGACATGTAGAGGATATCATGATCAATGAGGTTGATCAGCTCTCATTCCTTGCCTTTTAAATGTCAACGTTCATTATAACTTTTGTTTGGGTATCCCCTCTCAACGTATCCAGAGCAACGAGAAGAAGTGACTGAAATTCATCTACGTACAAAAAATTATAGAATTATTATCAATTTAAAAAAATGAAAATATCTTTTTGTTTTCTATTCCGACCTCACGTCCATAGTTTTCGTTAGGATTTTCATATCTACTAAAACGTTAGAATTTTCATATCCGATAAATAAATTATCCATTTAGGTATTTAGTGATCATTATGATTTTGTCCTTATAAAAGACACATAGGTGATTTTAGAGGAGAGAATATATATAAGTAAGGCAAAAGAATCTAAGTGGTATATTTTCACTAAAAAATTACTAATTTAGTGCAGTTTGGAAACATATTACCAATCTGGTATCTGGATCGCGTCCAAAATCAGACAGGAGCAGTCACGCAATTCTTTTGTCATATAAGTAATAATCAATTTGGTGCTCAACCGTCATTCCAGTTTTGTCCTTAATAAAAGACATAAGAATGAATTGAAATGAGAAAATATATATAAATGACTCATGATCTCAATTTCAATGTGACTTGAAATTTTGTAATTACTAGACATTTTCACAAATAAATTTAATTAGAATATTTTTATATAATTTATTTTAATTATGTGATACTTGCTTTTAGTTACAATTTTTTTATTGACTAAAGCTACTAGAGTGCTACGACCCGTGAAATGCAAGGGTAAACGTTTTTTCTAAATATTTTTATAAAATAATTTTTTAAAACTTTTCTAGTAAGAATTACTTATAATTTTTACTTGTTTATTCTAACTACTTAGTTATTAATTATCGTGATCTATTATTGATGGTTGTTATATATTCATTAGACATTAAAAAATACAATGAGAGAAATAATCATTAATTATATTTTATGTAGGTTAGTTTTCATATAGTTGTTGAAAATAATAATACAAACAATCTAAACTAAAACTCGTTGGCTGTAAAAAATCAAAATACAATACTTATAAAATGACATTTCAATTATGTACTATTAAATTTAAAAATAAATTCATCTGACCGTGTCATTTATAATATATTTGTTGATTTTTGAAAAATGATATAAAACATTTTCAAATTTTAACATTTAAGAATTTTAAAAATATTGAATTAGGAATTATACACTAAAATTAATATTTTTGTGCTAGATATCAATAATGTATCATAAATATAAAAAAAATTAATTTATTAATTATTATTGTGTAATATAAATAGCAATATTAATTGACGATCCAATAATTATAATATTATTTTAAAAATATAGAAATAATAAAAATAAGAATTAAATTTATGTTCATTCAATAAAGTATTTATATTTTATCTTAATTTGAATATATTGTAATTTTGAATCAAAATATATTAATGATATTAATTAATATACATTAAAATATATATTATCCTAATTACTTTAAATTAATTAAATTAAATATTTAAAAAAAATGATTGAGTATTTCATGTTGAATATTTAATTTTTTACTTACTAAATTATAATGAGTTAACATATACTTGTGTGGTCTCTAAACTAACAAAAACAAAATTAACTGATATTTTATCATACTTAATAGAATAATGTGTTTTTAATTAAAAAAATTACATATTTTAACATATAACTCAATCAAATGAAAATTAATTTTTTGTTAATTTATTATGCAAATAAAACATATTTCTATTTGTTTAAAAATTTCTTGTATCGATGTCAACTTTTTTTACTCAATATACATATCAATGTATTTAATTAATGATACATATAGTTATCACAGATTGAATTTTTACTGTCTTGACCACCTTTTATTCTTCAATTTTGTTTGAATTGAAAATATAAATATTATATACTAATAATTTTTATGAATACGTGTACTGATTGTGAAATTATGCTCAATCAAAAGATATTATAAAGATTAAATTTTCATTTTTAAATTTCATAATTGTTATAATTATTTTGTATGCAAAAAATTAATTGTGCATAAATTATAATATGTACAAGGAAGTGTGAGACTAACACATAAAAAAATAGTAAAGGATATCATAGAAGAGTATTATTTTGAATTAACAAGATATTTATTCAAAAGGTTTAAATGCAATTTTGGTCTCCTATTTTGCTCAATCCATAATTTTAGTTCATTCATTTAGAATAGAGACATTTGATCTAATTATTTTAAAAAAACCATGATTTTAGTTATCTATTTCAAAATAGAGACATTTTATCATCTTTTTTAGAAAATTTTTACAATTTTAATCAAATCTTCAAAATTTTCTATAGTTTATTTCTTTTATTTTGATACAATTCAACCTTAAACTTAACATATTCATTTAAGATATCATCAAAAAATGATTTAATTAATTATAAATGTAAAAAAATAACAGAAATAAAACAGATAAAATTGAAGATTTAATAAAAATTACATATTTATAAAAAAATATGGGAATCAAAATTGTAAATTTTCTAAAATAGAGAGACCAAATGTCTCTATTTTGAAATATCAAGACTAAAATGATAGATTTTTTAAAAATAGAGGGATCAAATATCTCTATGTTAACATAAAAAGACCAAAATTATGGATTGAGCAAAGTAGGAGAATCAAAAATGTATTTAAATCTATTAAAAATGTGTATAAAATATTTTTAACAATTTAATATTCATTACTAGCAATTAATTAGTTTTTTATTACTTGCATCTGTTAATAATAATAATAATAATAATAATAATAATAATAATAATAATAATAATAATAATAATAATAATAATAATAATAATAATAATAATAATAATACGCATGCAGTAAAAATGTATAATATGCATAATTATCATAAATTATTTCTAATAATTATTATTATTATTATAATTATAAAAAAAATTGATTGCTATCAAATTGTTATAATTACATTACAATTATTAAATAATTTAAAATTAATTATGTTTAAAAAAATCAAATTAATTTGTTATTTAAAATTCTTTGAGAATGTCATGTGTAAACATTTATATTAGAAAATATTTTCGTATGTTTTATAATAGATTAGTGTTTTTGTTAGTGAGAAAAATTTAAACTCATGGTCTTTCTCTTTCTTTCTTTCTTTAACGATTAAACAAAGCTTATAACTCTAATTATGAATTATTATATATGATTTGTTGATTTTTATAACAATTACTTTAAAAATATAATTAAGATAAATTTTGATTGGTTAATAATGTAAAAAAATAATAAAATATATAAAATCAAACTCTTTAAAAATAAGTTTTTTTTACTGCAAAGTTAATATATAAAAACATAAGTTTCATCTGAGAATACAAAAAGGGTGAAAATCCTAAAACGGGACAAGGCTCACTAATTGGTTCCATATTAAGCACGTGTGTATATAAAACAAAATATTGAGAAAAATAAATTTATTTTTGTTAGCTTAATATCGGGCTGTATTTTTTTTGAGAGGGTTGGGTTTTTTTTTTCTGGAGAGGGTTGGGCTATGGGTTAAAGAATAGTTATAATGCACATTAATAAGAAAAGTAGCTTTTACCTCCGAAAAAAAAAAGTTCTGGTTAAGTGTAACTTATAGTGTGTTTGGTTTCACATTTAAATGTCTTTAATGTGAGCTTAATAGTAGTATGGTTAAATTTGATTGTCCCCATCGATCATGGTGTTTGACATCCTGTTAAAAACTTAACTTGAGTGACTAAGACTCAAATATGATTGAAGCTATTTCTAACAGTAGCTTATGGATTCACTTATTAAATTGAGTTCATATTTTTTTTTTATCTAGACCATAGATATTTTTAATTGAAGACAATTATGTTTAAGTCCGATGGAATCATTAAAAATGACAAAAATTTTCCTCCAAATATTTATCACAATTGCACGAATCGGACTTGCAGATAATGTTTGAAAAACCGTCATCATAAGCCTTCTTCAAAGCATAGTAAATTGACGTTAGAGCTGAACCCTAACCCATAAACCTATTGATCCAAATGTCACTTTCGTCTCTAGCCAAACCCCCATACCCCGGGTTACCAAAGGAGACTCAGAATATAACATTAAGCCCGAGTCATTCTACCAGGCCTGATAAGGCCCAAAACTGGAATAGGTGTATCAAATTTGATACGTTATGTTCTATAATAAATAATATTGCAAAAATAAATGTTTTTAATGATTGCGCAAAGTTAAATAGATAAAAAAATATTAAATTGGACATAAATTATTTGAGATTTTGAATAATTGTAAAATATACAAAAGAAAAACACCTTGCACGAAATCAAATTTGATAAATTCTTCAACTGAAACAAACTATTTTGGGGCACATTGTCCGTTTGGGAAGTAAATGAATCCTAATTTGAAAACCCCACAGACGCATTCTGCTGGAAATAAGCCCATCATTGCCTACATGTTTCCATGAATGCATCCCACCATTGCTCTCTTTCCGTCTCTTCCAGGTCCAACACGGTGTGTAGAATGGCCTGCACAGAAAGTTCACTCATTAATCGTGATTCGCGACTTTGATTTCGATGTTTGATAAAATTAATATTGAAACAATTGACGTTAAACATAATTAACTTAACTTGAAAGAAATCATTTTTAAAAATTATTTTGTAATTGAAAATGATATTTTAAATGTTGGTATTGAAAAATCAATTTTAATTAGATGACTAAAGTAAATCACTTTTAAAGTTTATATGTAGGCAAGTTAATAAAAAAAATTCCATTTACTAAATGGTTATAGTAATAAAATTTATCTTCATGATTAACATTTTTCTATTACTAAGTAACCTTTTGTATTGTAAATTGTAATTTTTTTTATGATTTTCACAACTAAAATCAGTTTTACTCAATAAAAATTACAAGTATTTAACACAATAATCTTTAAAATGTCAAAAATTACTTTAGTTAATAAAATTTTATTTTAATGATAAAAATACAAAAAATAAAATACAAGTATTTAAAACAATAATTTTAAAATTTATTTGGTTAATGAAAGTTTATTTTAAAATCGATACATATAGAAATTTTTGAAAGTATGTATACTTTATTTTTGGTTGGATGCTAACAAATAAATAAAAAATATTAACATACACTCACTTATGTTTTTAATTTATTTTTTTTGGACACTTATGTTTTTAGTTGGAAAGCATTGGCTATATCAATGGTATACACATACATTAATCCGGATTAATTCTAATTCGGATTATTTATAAATGGCACGAGTTATTTTCTGTTTCTTCTTCCTTCCACGTATATATATTTAACACCAATATGTGTACTAATGACTATTTACTAAGCGTTTCTGTAAAGAAAGAATGACTATTTACTAACCTTGTAAAGTATAATTCGAGCTAGCCGCAATTTCTCATATCCGTTATTATCCTTTACGGCAGTCTTGTAAAGTTCTGATATCCCGCTTGGTTGATTATCTTCCTTTACAGTCTTGAAAAGTTCTGATATCCCGCTACGTTGCTTAGCTTGCTGAGATAAACAAAAAACAAACTATCTGTCACACTTCGTCTCACAACTCATTGTCAAAACTTCATTTCATACTTTGAACAAATAAATTAAAAAATAACACATATATATAGTAACACTCCAATAGAATCACATTAGAATGAGAGAAATCTAAAGATTTTATAGGTATGAAACTAAACAATTGAGAATAACTTAAAAGAATTAATTAGTACTACCTATATCAACAAAATGCACATACTTTTCGATACTTAAAATTTTCATAGTTAAGCATGTTTGGCTTTGAGTAGTTATAAGATGAGTGACATTTCGAGAAGTTTTTTGTAAAGCGTGTGAATGTGAACAAAATACGTTGAAAAGTCTCATGTTGGTTTGTGAGATCAATCATTGATCATGTAAGTAGGCAGAGCTGATTTTCGAGTTCTCGGAAATGACTACCTACAGAGGGTTATGACTGGTGTATGATTCTGACCAATAAGGATGTTGAGTGAAGTGTCACAATGTGAAGTAATGTAGTGTGCAAGCTGCTAAGTAGTCGACAATCAGGGATGTTACAAATGGTATAAGATCAAACCTCTCCCAGTATGGTGTGATTTTTAGGATGAATTAGGCAGAAATTGGTGGTGGACATGTAAGACCCCGATTGAATCACACTAGAATGAGATCCAGAGGCTATGCAGATATGACTGTACAACTGATGATGACTTAAAGAAATTAATTAGTATTACCTATACCAACAAGATGCATATACTTTTTGATAGTCTATCACTTAAGAACTTCATAGTTAAACATGTTTGACTTATCGTAGTTGTAGGATGAGTGATATTCTGGGAAGTTTGTCAGAAAGCGTGTGAGTGAAAATCAAGCATTCTGAAAAGTTTCGTGTTGGTTTGTGGAGTTAGTCATTGATCCTGGAAGTAGACAGAACTAATTTTGGAGGTCTCAGAAAGGACTATCTACGGAAGTTCTGGTCGGTGGAGGATTCTGACCAATAAAGATGTTAAAAGAAGTGTCATCGTATGAAGTATCATAGAGTGTGAGCCGTCGAGCAATCGATAATCATGAATGTTACATGCGTGGTGTGAGGAAAGAATCAAATAATACTCATGTAATTTTTACCAACTATTATATTATTTAATAACTTTATACAACTTGTGGATTTTATCGATTCAACCGTTGAATTATCATTTTACATTATCATGATTATTTGTGTCAA
Organism: Glycine latifolia; assembly: GCA_013407115.1. NCBI lineage: Eukaryota > Viridiplantae > Streptophyta > Magnoliopsida > Fabales > Fabaceae > Glycine > Glycine latifolia. The sequence goes on from CM023945.1 coordinate 27,736,824, forward strand.
ATTTTATGAAAATTAAACATTAATAAAATGATGATCAAATTATTTATATATTACTCTTTGTTTGGTAGAGAAGAAATAAAGAGAAGAGAGAAATGAAAATGATTTAGTTGGGTACCCTTATACCCTGTTTCCTCTTCCTTAATGCTATTTTCTTCTGCAGATAAATATAAAGTAAAAAAACACGCAACAATAAAATGGGAAAGAGGGAGTGAAATTCACTAACCGCATTTGGAATTTTACGAATTATGTCTTCAAGCCGATCAAGGGCTTTTTCAAATTCTCCCTGCATAATAAAGTAAGGTTTTAAAACTGCTTTATCTAGACAAGAATTAAAAAATTGTTGCACCCATATTATATATACGAGGATGAATATATTTATTTTAAGAGTAATTTTTACTTTTTATTTTCATCTTTTATTTTCTTAAGATTTAATGATTTAACCATTAGATATCAAGAAAATGAATGGATATCAAGATGAATAATAATTCTAAAAGAGTTACTCTTAATATATATATATATATATATATATATATATATATATATATATATAATATTTGGTTTTCTATTCATATATATTTTTATTTTATGTGTCATGTACTTACTAAAGTACCATAGAAATGTGAGTGTAGTTATTTTGTTTAATATTACAGTAAATTCATCTTCCACTTAGTGAACAAAAAGTTAATTCAGTGGATAAAAAGATTCAATTCAAATTTCACACAAAAATATCAATAATGTTTAATGAATCTTGAAGTATGTCGGTAAATCTCTTAAATAATAGCTTATAAAAGTAGCTTATAACTTTTATTAAAATAATTTATTTTATTTCCATTTAGATTATACAAATAACTGATATATAAGTATTTATCACCCGTTTGTTTAAACTTAAAAAAAAAACAGTTGTTAAAAAAGTGTTTTTTTATTTTATAAAAGAAACATGTAGAATTCGGTTCTTTAAAAAAAGCAAAAGAAAAAAAAAGATTTTTTAAGCAAAAACAACTTAAACAAACACATAAAAGAACATAAAAATACTTATTTTATTTTTAAAAAATATATTTTTAACAAATGAATTTAAACAAATGGACTCTATATGATAAATAGTTATTCAATAATTGCTTATTTAAAAGAACATAAAAATACTTATTTTATTTTTAAAAAATATATTTTTAACAAATGAATTTAAACAAATGGACTGTATATGATAAATAGTTATTCAATAATTGCTTATTTAAGGGGTGATTTGGGGTGATTGAGAGTTTTTGGTATTTGATTATTAGTTTTTAAATGTAATTTTTAAAACATAATGTGTTTTACAAAAATAGAGTTAAAATGATTTTTAATTCATTTTCAAAATACTTTTACATCTATTTTTTAAAATAAAGAAAAATATTTTATGAATTTAATTTTTAATTTAAAAAAACACACGTACTCTTTATATTTGACAATAGTCTTTTTTGTTGTTATCACCATCAACAATACTACAATTACAACCACTTTTGATATCATTAATATCGTCATTGTCATCACTATTATCATCACTATTACAACTATTGTCACAATTGTTTCACCTCATCCACTAACGACATTATTACCACCATCATCGTCATCTACATTGTTGTCAAGGATGGATCTAGGAGTGTATCAAAAGGATGTCAAATTTTTTTTACATGATTATTTAAATATCTAACTTCTAATAAATAATTATTTTATAAATAATAAGTTTAACAAAAATATTTATCACTAATTTTATGAGTAAAACTAAGGATATAATCTACTACTATAAGAAAATTAGACGAATATTAACTTAAAAACTTATTTTTCTTTACTAGCATTTATTTTTATTTTTTTCAATCATATTATATAAAGGGTCCTAAGAAAAGGATAAGGAGACCTCTACTTATTCCTCTTGGATTTGTCCCTGACTTCTGTCACAACTACTACCACCATCAATATCATTGAGACCACCTTTGTCACCATAGTCATTATAATCACAAATACTTGGATTATAATCACCATTGTCATCAACATTGACATTATTAATGTCATGTTGTTACCTTCATAATCATTGTCATCGCTCCACAATATTTTTAAACTAATTTTAATATAATATGAAACTTTTAAAATAAGCCTATTTTAAAATAAAAAGTCAAAGAAAAAACTAAAAACTAAATCAGATTTTAAAAATTATTTTAATTTTTTTAAAAAAAACTAAAAATTGATTGTTATTCTTAAAATTTTCAAAACTCAAAAGTACCCAGACTGGGCATAAGTTAAGAGAGTTTTATACATACAAGTTTTAGAAACACATATGACTAAAATTTAGCGCATTATGAGTAAGTAAGAAATAAAATATACAAAATTTTATAATTTTTAATAATATCAGTAAATAATAAATTTCTTTAAAAAATATCAGCAGAGTGAGAGCATGCACCAGAATAAGAGAGGGGGGAAGTCAACAATCCTATCATCCTATCTATGTACCTCAAACATCAAAACTTCTACCATAGCGAGTTCCAGGTTTTGTTCTAACTCTCCGCTCCGGCTCGTCTTGCAGTACTTGTTGTATAGCTCTTCCAGTGTTTTTTGTGCTTCATCACGTCTACTATCCGGAGATTTGCTTAGACCAATAGCAAGCCACTGAAAATGACGAAGATGCAAGACATATACAATTAGTTGAATCAAAAGAGATCAATAGTTATCACTTATTAAATTAGTTTTGACGTTTTCTTCATGCAGCAACCTTTGCCTTTTCACTTCATTCTCAAACTATTAATTATTAGCAAAAGAAGGAAACCTTAAGTTTTTTAACATCTGCCGTGGAAGGCTTCTTTTTCTGAGTATCTGAGAGATCTTTGTCGTCGCTCGGTATTATTAACAGTGACTCGAGAGCAAGCATTCCTGGAGCCTTAAAAGCAGATTCAGGATCAAATGGAGAAGCATAAGCTGTGGTGAGTTTAGGATTCATATTCTTGCCACTAAAACTAAATAATCCAAGAACACATGTCAGAACCAGAGAAGCTGCTGCCACTCCTCTCAAAATTCTGTTGCCACTTCCCTCATTCTCGGAGGGCACAGAGATGAATCTTTCGAGCATGCAATTTACATGCCCAAATGATCGTGTAACCGGGCTTCTGGTGGTGGAAATTTGAGGGAAAGAAAGAGGGGTGGCATGGTTAATCTTAAGATGATGAAATCTGCTAGGCCTTGCACCTTGAAATCCTTTGGAACCATAGGGAAAGGGGCAATGGCGTAGGCAAATAGCAGATTCCATTTGTTGGACAGTGACTATGGGGGGACAAAGCAGCATATGTTATAGCAAGTATTTATTTAATATCCAAAACCCAAATGCGTAAGAATAAAGTTAATGCCTCTCTGATGAATAATAAAGGTTTCAAGGCAGGTATCTGTTTTCTGTTTTTGAAAGAAAGCAGAAGAAATGGGAGGGGCATAATTTCTTTACTTCTTTTTACACATTAACCAAGAGACTGATATTTTGTCACTTTTACTAGCCGCACCTAGCTAAACACATGTTGGGATAAACCTTTTCTTTAAACAAGGGAATGAGGGATTCCTTAAAGTTACTGTGGGCGAATATTTGAATTTCTTTGCCTATCAACCAGGGCTAGAATCAGAATGCTTGTATAACACTTTTATATTGCTTTTACCTTTGATTTTCTGCTGCTTGAATTGTGAGGAATACTCATTTAAATAGTTGTTCTTCTTTGTGACAAGCTAGGGAAAAGGGAAAAGTTCACTATGGACCAACTCGTGGAAAAGCTAGCTAGCTTCTATATATGAACAATTTGGTGAAATTGGTGAAAGAGCTAGAAGGTTTACTATGTGGTGGGGGTCCAGTAATGAGGATGTTTTCTTAGCTTTACTACAAAGATAAACTAAATCCAACAACACTAGATAATGTTGAGATTCTTCTACATTCTTTACTTGAATAGGATCATCTTGATTTACTCAATACTCGAATTTCAGGCTTTAAATGCTAGGAAGCTAAACAAGGCTGAGAAGTATTCATCGATATCCAGAGACAAATCTTGGAATCAAAACCCCCACCTCTGCAAATGAGAGCTGTAAAAGAATCAGAAGCAAAAAAGTTGACAATACTAGCTAAAGCAACAGGCCTCACGAGAAAATAGTTACACAACCAAAACTTGGGGGAAAAGCTAGTGCATTTACTTGAAGTTTTCTTTTTCTTTTTCACTCCTATGGGACTTTGAAGTATTTCATAAGCTTCATCTTTTAAGTCGAAGATGAGACTTAATAACATTTACAACTCTTCCTCTTTCCAGAAACGTGTTCTGTGTGAGAATCTCAGAATCTCAGTATGTACCCTTCAATAGTTATAACTAGTGAATTTGAAGTTTAGTGGACACCTTTGATGTGAAGTTTGGAGGGTTTAATTACATGTATGCTGCATACGACTTTGTTTTAATTATTAGCAATAAAATAATCTTAATTATTGTTTTACCAAATCCTACTAATAGGACATATAACGTGAAAGCAGTTTCTTAAGTCTTGACTCGTTTCATCTCCCACGACAACATAGAGCTCTCAGGTCGCACAATAATCTTAAATATATGAAGAAGCAAATTTTAATCATTATTTATTACATGTATGGTTACAGAATCAAAACTCGTTCAAGTCACATTACTTAAAGTTTAATTATTTAACAAACATTTGTAATCTAAATGTCAACACTATTCTCCTTTAAATTATGATAAAATGAAATTCTATATATAAATAATGAAATGATAAAGAGAAGAATGTTTGATTAAAAATATACATCTGTATGGGTTTAATGTCAATGGAAGCCGCTTGGTATTGACATATATGGAGTGATCGAAGGCACCAAGGAACACTCACCGACCATTATCCACTGATTATGATTTGGCATGTGTATTATTTCTTCAACTGGTTGAGTGCTAATGTACAATCATGGATGAATACTAGGCTTGATTCTTAGTACAAGTAAGTTCCATGCAGAAATCAAAATCAAATAGCTTCTAAGTCTAACCATACCCAGTTTGCGATCGAGGGCATGTTTAATTTCTATTTTGAAAACTATTTTTTATTTTAAAAAAAAAAACATTTGTGTGATAAAAGTAGTTTTTGAAAACTGTTGTAAAAATAATGTTTTTTTTAGTTTTAAAATTAAAATAGTAGAACACCTCTAAATTATTTTTATTTTCTACTTTATTCTCTAAAAAATATTTTTTTAAATAATTTATAAAATATTTTTTAAAAACAAAAAAACAAAAACATAAATAAACAATCTTAAGTTAAAGCAATTCTTCCAAAGATGTTAGAGTATTTTTAATGTAAGATTTTGAGTAAAGATCTTGAATTTAAGATCTGATCTTCACTAAATCTTTCAATAAAAAAAGTGAACAGATCTTCAACATGAAGAATTAATTCTTATAGAATAACCTTTATGATCTGTACAATGTTTAAAAAGAATTTTTTTTTCTCTCTTGTTAAAATCTCAAAATGAGATTTATCACACTAAAGAAAAAAAATGAAAAAAAAATTGAGAGATCTTCAATCTTACATGACATTATAGTATATATCAAAAAATGGTTTAAGATTTTAATTTGGGATTGAGATATAAAAAAAATACATTTCAATTAAATTCATATACAAGTATTTATTTGTTCATTAATTATTATAATGGAACATCCTTCCCTGATTCAAGTTTGTCATGGAACTACAACTACCTTACAAGAAGGTCCCATAGCCCCATAATGGAACAATGAATGTTATCACATGACTCCTTTATCTAGTTCTATGATCAAAGCAGGACGGTGTCTAAAACTTTAGGGGCCGTAGGCAAAATTAGAGGGTTTTGTTTTATGCACTGAAATCAAAAGACAATGGCAGGTGATTTAAATTAGTTTAAGCATCATATTCAACCAACTTAGATCCTTAATAAATTAGAGAAATTTAGTGTAATAAAAATTATTAATAGGCATGTCATTTTTCTATTAAAAAATTTATTTACCAAAATTTTATAATGAGTAATTAAAATGTTTCTTCATCGATAAATAATATAGTTAACCCATTCAATAAATCTTGTTGTTAATCTAAAATAAAATAAGAATTGAGAAAGAAATACAAGCTGTGACATAGTATAAATTTATATATATATATATATATATATATATATATATATATATTATTAAATTATAGACAATCATTGTATGATAAATTTATCAATTTTAATAATAATTTCATCCTAAAAGGCATGCTAAAGCGGATTTCTAATTAATTAGTTGAAAGTGTAAAACATTTTACCCATTAAACTCAATAATTTAAGTGATTTTAGTTTTAATTTTCTTATAATATTGATTGTTACATGTATTATCAGTAATATTCTATAAACAATAGATAACTTTAGAAACGAAACTGATCATTTTATTTATTTTTTTAGGGTATCATTTTATTTAATTCAGTAATTTTATTAAAATAGTATCAATTTCTTACATTAAAACTTCTCTTAGTACGTTTTATTCAAAAGATAAATCAAAATCACCAATATCAAAATGTGCACTAAATTGAAAAAATATTCAATAATGAATAATGAATAGTTTATTAATAATTAACAAGAGAGAACTCTGGACTATTATGCTTGGAATCCAGATTGTGTGGAATAGAGGGTTCAAGCAATTCATGATGGAATCTGATTTTTCTACGGTTATTTCACTTCTGAACGACTGTTGTCCTTCATTTCACTCGTGTTCTAGCATGGTTCGAAATATAAAGCTTCCAGCTTTGTTTGGCTCCATTCTCTTATGGAGGGTAACCAAGTAGCTGATAAGCAAGCTTGTCAATTTTTGTCTAGATCCAGATAGACAATTAAGAATTTTTTAAGATTTTCCTCAAGTTTTAGCAAATGTTATTTTAACGGATGTAAGCTCTCTTTCTTTTCCCCGTGGTTTTTTATTGTTTTTTGGGTAGTTTCCCCTCCAATTGACTAAAAAAATGTTTATCTCCAATAACTCCTTAAATTACGTCATTTATATATTTGTGCTCATTTCAGTGTTTCTCACTTCACTTCAATCAAAACTCAAATATGATTGATCTTCTTTTTTTTTTTTTAAACAAAACAAAGAGAAGCACTAGAATGGACTGATGGTGTAAAAAGTTTTATATAATCAAAAATTTTATGCAATAATTTGATCACAATTTAATATGTATAATAAATTTGTTAATTTTTAAAATAATTTAAATAGTAATTTATGATTAAAAAATATAAAACTATTTATTTTACACGGTATATAAATAGGTATTAAACTCCAAACAAATGCAATTGTATTCCTCTAATCTATAATAAAATGAAATAATAATTAGTAATAATCTTAGAGAAATTGTGGGCCTAAAGCAGTTGAGTTGCCTTAACTGCCTACCTGTATACACGGCTTATACTAATTATTGAAATCAAAGTGAAATTGAAATCATCGAAGTGGAATTGTAATGAACTCAAAGGAACCGAAATCCATGGAAACCACTTGATGGGGAAGCTAATACTAACAGCCTCCAAACCTCTTCTGTTCCTCCAATCAAAACTCTTTTGTTTCTCTCTGTTCTATCTCTTCACCTCTCTCTTCCTTGCTCTTTACGTCATTTCCTCTCAATCCAAATGCCTCTTCAGATCACCCCTTTACGATCCAATTCAACCTTCTTCTCTCTTCTCTTATCCTTCTTCCTATGGACAGCACAAGTATGCCATCTCAACCACACGTTCCACCTGCTCTTCCCCTATCAATTTTTCAGGTACTAGGCTTGTTATGATCCCACAAAAAAGTTGGTGATTTTTTTATATTTGTTTTTGGGATAAAGATCGTGTCTTTTGGTTAAAGGGTGTTGGTTTTTGTGTTCAGATTACTGGGATGTTTTGAAGGAGATTCAGAATTTGCGCAAATATTCCACGAGGACTGTGAGGTACATGCAGGGGAATGCTGATAGTTTCGGTGGGAATCTCAGCAGCCAATTAAGGTTTTCTTATTTTGATTACCAAAACGATAGCAGGGAAGTGCCATGTGGATTCTTAAAGAAATTTCCAATTAGTGATTATGGTCAGTTCCTCTCCTCCCCCCCTCCTTTTCTTTGTGTGTGCATGAATGAAATGATGGAGACTCTTGAAGACATCTTAATTCATGTAATGTACGTAATAAATATTGAAATTATATGTTGATTTTTTTAATTAGTCCTCTTATCACATTGTGGTGTTCACAGTTTACTTGCCAGTGAGATGATCAACATCAATTTTCATGTTATATCCTTTTCACTCTGGTTGCAGATCGAATATCGATGGAAAAGTGTGAAAGTGTAGTTGTAGTTTCAGCAATATTCAATGACCACGACAAGATCCGGCAACCTAGGGGCCTTGGGTCCCAAACACTACAAAATGTCTGTTTCTTCATGCTCATAGATGATATTACACTCAAAGGACTTGAATACCATGGGTTAATTTCAACAAAATCCAGCGAATACAAGATAGGTGTGTGGAGGATTGTGAAGGTTTCGAAAGAGGATTTGTATCAGAACCCAGCAATGAATGGGGTTATACCAAAATATTTAGTCCATAGGCTATTCCCAAATTCCCAATTCAGTATTTGGATAGATGCAAAGTTGCAACTTATGGTTGACCCATTGTTGCTCATTCATTCACTTGTTCTATCTCAGAATGCAGACATGGCTATATCTAAGCACCCATATTTTGTTCATACCATGGAAGAAGCAATGGCAACAGCAAGGTGGAAGAAATGGTGGGATGTGAATGCCTTGAAGATGCAGATGGAGACCTACTGTGAAAATGGATTGCAACCATGGAGTCCGAGCAAGCTGCCCTATGCCTCAGGTAACTGCATTTTATTTTGGCTAAACGGTCCCTCTATAAAGGAGTTAATTTTGTGTGCAACTGCATACTTATATTGTCGACCAGTCAGAAATTACGATAAATATAAATTTTAAGATAATTATTATATAAGTCATTCAACCTATCATACTGATAATTTGTAATTAAATAACAATATTAAAAATCTTTACACTCACGCCGCTTAAACTATTTTGGCGATGTTTGTTTTACCATTTCATTCTATGGGCACACATTTCAAAGCACTGTTTTGTGAGAATCTCCTTGAACATCCATTTGGGGGCTATTTAAGGGAAAAACAAACACACACTTACTCGTTAAACTATTTGTTACGGTAATTAAGTCAAGTCTAATCCAGCCCAAACTTACATAGCCTATAGTGACATGAACTTTAGAAAAGGTCTTTTTACCATTTATGATTGACTTTCTTTGCACTTTTGCAATTAGGTTTGGAACCTTCGTATAAATTAATAATAAGGAACCATATATATAATATGCAGATGTGCCAGACAGTGCACTGATCCTGAGGAAGCATGGACTGAGCAGTAATCTGTTCTCCTGTCTTGTATTCAATGAGTTGGAGGCTTTTAACCCAAGAGACCAATTGGCTTTTGCATTTGTCAGAGATCACATGAAACCCAAGCTGAAGCTGAACATGTTTGAAGTTGAAGTATTTGAACAAGTGACAATGGAGTACAGGCACAATCTCAAGCCAAGTAGTGATGTGTCCATTGCCAAGAAATTGTCCATGAGAAGAAAAACTGTAAGGGCAAAACCAGATTTGTTGTATGAAAATGGGAGCTGTTGCAGCAGGTGCCAGCAGTATCTTACCACCATGTGGGGTGATTCTCATCAATAGTGCCCCAAAAGCAAAGAAAGAATAACTATCTTATAAAGGAGGTCAAAAAAACAAATCGATGAAAATATAGAACATCATAATTGGATTTGTCTTTTAACAAGATGTCAAGAAAAAAAATAAAGGTAAAGAGAGATTCTTGAATTAAAAGAGAAAAACTGACAACTTGCTACAGGTTCACAGGACTATTATTATTTTATTTTTTTGTATTCATTTATTTTATTAATCAATTCTCCTTGCCTAGCTCTTTATTATTAAATGATATTATTGTTTGAAAATGTGTGAAGGGAAGAAGATTTATAGCACTTGGAAGCAAAATAATTTATTGAGAAAAAAATAATATAGGTTGGGATAATTTTGATCCTATTCCTCATCATTTTATACGTTATACTTTGAACAGTGAATGAAAAGGAACTCATTGAGACATTGCTGTTGATATGATAAGATCTAATAAAAAGCTGGACTCAATTGGTTTGAAGTTTTTTAAATGCGATCTAAATGGGAAAATGACTCGTATTTGGAAGCTCGGCGGGCAGCTTCAAAATTGGTATTTGAAACCCTTAAATTGTGTTCCTCAACCCATTCTTAGTTTTATTCACTTTAAATTTTAATATTATATTATACTTAAAAAGTGGCTTATAGTAATAATTTAAGCGTTCAAGCTAAGTTCTACTTGTTATGATTTTTCAGTTATCATTGAAGCGTTTAAGCTAAGCTCAAATGATTTATTCTTTTTTTGGGGCTTATTCATCCTTCACCATTGGCTAGAGGATAAAGCACAATCCTAGATAACTGGAGAATTCTTACCGTTGAAGCTTAGAAGTCAGGAACCGTAGGATCATTAATTTCTTTCAAAGTGCAGCATGATTTGTCCAAATAATGTCGGGTGATCACAGTTTTAGATAATATACAAATATGAATAACTTTAATAGTCTATTTATTATACTTTAACATTTAATCAAAATTAGTTATTAATTTAAATCACCTACATTAATAATAATTAAAGTCTCTCAATATGGCACGAAAAAAATCCAAAACCAAGAAATAAGTCAATGTGCCACGTAAGTTGAAACATATTTTGTTAGACAAAAACGAGTTAAACCCATTTTATCTGTATCATTTGATTAAAGTATATACAATCTATATCGAAAATTCTGCATCCAGTCTCATTTATACTACGTCAACAGCTTTTTATATTTTACTGGCAACTAACAATTTTATTGGAATAGTACTGGCTCATCTTGCTTGATGGAATTACCCAAAATTACTTGTGGGAGTTGAAAATTAATTCTAGAACCAAAAACTCAACGTCTTGGTACTTTCAACAATCGAGTAAGACAGCATAATATCTGAAGAGGATTACGGTGTAAAAATCCAAGTCAACCAAACTATATACGATACAAGAGTACAGAAAGGGTTTAAACTGTTGCAGGGTCGTTGATCACACCCAAGAAATCATCTTTTATGGTACCTATGCAGAACTGAGAAAAAAAACATTATATCAGATAATTGAGATCGAGAAAACATTGAAATTTAAAAGCAGATACATATTCAATATCCAAAGGCAAAAAGGCTTTGTATCTCTGTACTGGTCATTTTAAAAACAGAACAGTGGCACAGTTCATATCTATAGCCCTACAATCGAAGGGAAGGAAAACATAGGCTAAGCACGTGCAGGAGTATTAAAACTTTATTAGCATACAGCCTAGTATCATATGCTTGCTAAAACTGACATTAGGCTACAAGGCCATCGGAATCGTGAGTTCTTTTAAGACATATATTCACACATGGCATACAAGATAATCATGGTAGGAACAATACAGTCAACATGTAACATCAACAAGGTGGTAAAAATATTATCAAATCTAATTGCATGCAGTAACTGGAGAATCTGTGATCATAATTTTCTCCCAACGTTCAAGTGTTTATAAATATAAAGTAAAGCTGCAGCATGGAGTGGCAATGATTCTTGCATACCACAAACATGGGCGTAAATTTATAACTCCCTCACGGTAGCTAGTAACTTCGCTTGGTAGCAACCTTTAACATACCATGTTGATAACTTTCGAAATGGGTTAAGTTTAAATAGTGACAAGAACGAAGTAAATTTTTAGCAAACGGAGCATAAGGAGCATTCCAGAAAAGTAAAAATATCACCACTTTTCATGATATTCACAAAAACTAATGCTAAGACAGTGATCATGAGCTATACAATAAAATTAGCAAAAACTAACAGGCTCTTTTCAGATGCATGGGTAATAGTGAAGAAATCTGCAGGGAAACAAAAACCATATATAATTGCTTTCCTATTATTAATTTAAATTTCTTAAAGCAAAATTTAGCATAAAGCTGATGGAGCTTAACTAAACAGCATTCAACAAAATGAAATAAAAGGCATAATATATATAGGCATACAATTTCAGTAGCATCCACTCGAGTCCCAATTATCTTTAGTCTCACTTCACTATCTTTTTGAATCTTAACCTGCAAAGGACCAATTGATTAATTCCAAAAACAATTTGCTATCTTCTTTTCCATTTTAGAAGTTATAAATCATACATACTGATCCATCTGATGTAGTGTAATTTGGCATGTCCCCAGACTGGAACTCCATATCATCCGGAATCAACTGAAAGGAGAAAAAAAGGTCTTAACTAACAAATATATATAAAAAAAACTACGACTACATTTTGAAACTTTTCAGTTCCAAAGTAATGACATAATCTAACTTAACTTAATGGGGGAAAAAAACAGAAAAATAATCCTTCGTAATTCAAAACATTGCAGATATCATAAGGAAAACAATTAATGGATTGAGAATTTTAGATGGCTTGCATGCCACCAGTCATCACAGTATAAACTGACGTAGTTAGTACCAGAAATTAGTATATAAGAAGATGAAGGCAACAATCTGGGGGAATCTAAGCTCCCACTACAATTTAAAGTTTGCAAATTATCCCCTTTGATTCCTTAGCAAGAATCAGTCAAAACCATTCTCATACAGACTCTGATATGAAGACCTCTAGAGAATGCAACTAGAAAGCAAGATGTTCAAATCATACTTATTAATCTCAGATAGCGATGCGTAGCGGCCACCCCTAAAAAATGCAATAGCGCTATAGCGGGTAGTGCTACACCACTACAGCAAAGTATATAAGTGAATATATTCTGAAATCTTCCATCCATCACTAAGCCTCTCAATTACCTTTACAAACATAATCCCCCAAAAAAAAAAATATGACATAAATATCAAACATAAAGGACTAAAACAAACTCAGTAACTCACATGAATAAAATAGTCCAATAATAAATTAATGAACAATGAAAAAAACAGAAAATAATTAGTTTAACAAAAAATAAACAGACATATAATTTATATAATACATAAATACAAAAACTATAAACAAATAATAAATAGACTAGAAGAAAAAACAAATATATGAATATAATTTATATAATAAAAGTATAAAACAGAGGTACAGAAACAAAAAACAGTAGCATAGCGTTATGGCCACTGCTATGAAATTTTTTTATTAATATTATTTTGTTTATTACATTATATGTTATGCTTAAACCAAAAAAAAAATGGAAGCTAAACTGGACTCAAATTGAGGCCCAACAAACCAAAACATAAAAACGTTTGCACCACATTGCCCAATTCCCCTGAAACCCTAACTCCCTAAGACCACTTCAGCAGCTAGCTATATGAAAGGCAGCTTCACATATGACAGAGTGGGAGGTCAATGGCGGTAAGACAAAAGTCACATCAAACAATAGTGCAGGGCGGAGAGTGTTGCAGACATGCATTGGCAGCTTGCAGAGAGGAAGGGAATCAGATGCAGTCACAGGGATAGGGAACAGAGGAGGTCACGATTCACAGACATGGTTTTGGTGCTATCACACTGTGATTTGCACCTTTCTGGCCATAAAATCAGCCGCAAAACTGAAACACTCCATCGCAGCTATCCCAGTAGCAGCCAGTGGCTGCACACACTGCAATGGCTTCCTGTGCTATTAACTACACTGTTCTAAACCAATTTAAAGAAATTAATGGCACAGAAATTACAAAAGACGAAAGTCACATTACGTTTACGGTTTTACCCTCAACCTTTCTTCTTCCTTAACCTTTCTTGTTCCTCGACGTTTTCGCTGATTCCTGTGGCGGCGCTTTTCAGCCGCACCGCACCCGCAATAGCGGCCGCTACTGGCGCTACCCTTCGTCTCACTGTCGCGATGCGGTCTGTGGCGGTCGGCCACTGCACCGCACCGGTACTCCAGGAAAGCGCGCAATAGCGCCACTATTAATAAGTATGGTTCAAATAGTGTTGGAAAGCCGCCTTAATTATGATCCACCCCTAGCCCTCTCCTTAATTGTGCACCCTCTTTGGGTAGCCTCCAGCACTTTCGTTGTGTTGGGTGTGTGGAGATGTGTTTAGTCTCACATCGCCTAGCAACATGACCAAAATGGTGCTTATTATAAGGATTGGGCAATCGTCAACTTACAGGGCAATTTTGTGGGTTTGAGTTAAGGCCTAAGCTCAATTCCAAGAGATAGCATTCACATATGAAAGAAAAACTTCAGATGGTTATATTGTTTTTATTTTCACTCCATCATTTTCCACCATTTCATTAAAAAGAAAATGGAAAACCCTTAACTAGTCAACTGACAGACAATGATCCAAACCAAAATTTCTCACATTAAGTCATAAAAAAAAAATTAAAAAAAAAATGAAATAAAAAATACAAGAAACTGTTCCTGTGTCTAGGAAAACTGGATTCCTGCAACGATTTTTCTGTTTGAGCTAATCACAAATTTGCACAATCATCCTTATTCCAACCCCAAAACTGCTATATTGAATAGTTACAGAAGTTCATTAACATAATTAATTTCTAGTTGCATAACTCGTCTCATGGTCAAGATCTCCATACTAACGATAACACATGCTGCATGGGTACAAAATACAAGTATATGATAAGGATATAATGTCATATGCAAATATAGAAGTTTTTTAGGAAAAAGAAATTAAGAAACAGTTAGACAATACATATTAAATAAAATATATATTCGAAAATTGAAATGAATTTATCTATATATGGTCACCCTATCCTATCCCAAAAAAAAAGGCATTTTCCCTCTGCCAAGTCCCTATGTGATAATTTTGAGGGTGGTGGATATCCCAAAACCTCATTCATAATATTTTGACATAGCCAAAACTTGCATTACATTCCAATAGCAATAATAATAAGTGAAAAACATAATTTTAGTGTTCAAAAGAAAAAAACTTGCATGGCATTTCAATTTCCAATGACCGGAATAATACAGGAAACATAATTTTAGTGTTTAAAATGAATAACAAAAGTAACAGCCAACTGTCATAAACCACAATCTCATCTGTACAAAATTGAAATGAATTTAGATAATAGAAACCATTTCTCAAAGATTACAAAAGACAAAAGCTTACATGGTTTGAAACAAAGATTTGGACAGGTCCAGCTTCAGCAAAAAATCCCATCTGTACAAACAGAACCCAACTGTCATAAACCACAATCTCCACAAATTAGAGTTATACAGTGTGATTACTCTAAACTAAAGAGAAAGGGAACTGTATAAACCTTGTTCACCATAGTAACAACAGCTTCCAAGATCTCTCCCTTAAATGGTCTGAAGACAACACATTGGTACTTAACCGGAAATGTCACAAACCCTGTTCCATCACGAATTAGCCCTTTCCCTATGTTTTCTATCCCTGTAACCGCCACCACAAATCCATGTCGGCCACTGCAGAGTGGTTGAAAATCCAAATGTTATATACTGTGAATGACGAATCAAATCACAAAGTTAAGATAATGTTATTGAAAGAGGCTGAGGGGAATCACCTGCAAGTGCCTTCCACATCTTTCATTAGCTTGGAAACGAGATTATCACGAAGGTTGCGACCAAAGTAGCGTGGATGCAGCTGCATATTTCGCTCCAGCACTATGTGGAAAAACATTTTTGTGTTTCTCCTTTTTCCCACACTTCTTGCCCAACCTGGACAGTCACTCCTGGCCACAAAACACAAAAGAAGAAAAGATTAAGAGAATACAATGAGAAAAATTGTCGCATATAATTACACGAACGAGAACCGACAAATGCAAAACCCAATGGAGGTTGTGTTCAATATTCCCCAATACAGTTCCAAACAGAGATTGTTACACTAAATGACAGCAACAGGACCAATATAGAGCTTGCATTGTTACCCCAATAACACTGTGTATACCAACGCGAAACTCAACTAGGGCAACGGGTGGAGTGGAGTTGGAGATGCAAAAGAAAAGTGTTGTTAGTGTGTGAGATGGTGAAATTTAGCCGAAGTGAGAGACAACGTGATAACACAATCAGTGAGGAACGCAGTGTGATTCTAATAACAAAGTTCTCAATTGAAGAATTTGACGCAACAAAAACTCACAAGTATGAAGGGTTTGGTGTTAAATAATTCAATCCTTAAATCCTTATGCTCGATTTCTGAGGAAAAAAAGAACGCGGTTAGGTTAAAATCGCTTTGAGAAGGGCACGGTGATGGCGCAGCAGCTAAGGGCGAGCGAGGAGCCGAGGACTGTTCTTCAATCTTCAGTCTCTATCTCGCGCAGGAAGCTTTTTTATTCAAGGACCAAGTGGCCAACGACGTCGTTTCATAATAATTTAAAATACATGACTATATATAATTTTCCAAGTTCGCCCTTGTTAAATAAGTCAGGATGGCCGAGTGGTCTAAGGCGCCAGACTCAAGTTCTGGTCTTCGTGAGAAGGCGTGGGTTCAAATCCCACTTCTGACAATTTTTAATACATTCCTGAGGCCTAACTCATATTTGTTTTATCTTTCCTTTTTTGTTTATAAATACCAACAAATCATATTCATACTCAAGTTTCATAATTTGAATAGATAATTATTCTTCATACTTTTGTTATTTCTTGATTATTCTAACATACGGGTAGAAAATTTTGGTGAATCTGATTTGGTCACTTTTCCTTGTTATCGTTAATTTGTTACTAGTAATTAGAAACACTCTCATTTCCTCAAGATCCAAAATCTATCTTCATCTAAAGCCAAATACTAAGCTCTGAATCACTTTGTGAAATTCAGTTGTACACTTGCTTCACGATCTTCGTGTCCTCCTCGTCTTTATTGCCATGTTGTATTTTGATAGTCAATTTACGTGGCACATTGTTGCTAATAGCTTTCACGGGCTTACAAAGCACATAGCCTAAAAATCATTTTTTCCATTGATTACTAGTCTCTACCAAAGCTTAGATAGTTGACACACTGAACAATTTATTGGATCCTCATCCGTTTTCTCAGCACCTTTCCAAGTTGGAAATAATTGGCATCCACTCTTCAGCTTGTGGGGGGATATTACATCATAATGAAAGAGTTAAGTGTTCCTTTAAAGTCAAATAAATTGGTTAGTTTGTAGAACTTAATTTGTAAATACACATATAAACTGTGGTTCCTTTCATCAAGCCTAGACCTAGCAAATCTAAAAATAATAGTGTTTATGTTGTTGAACCTACGTTTAGCAATGTGGCATAATCATCACGCACTCAAATTAGTAAAACCATGATAAAAAAAAAAAAACAATGAAGATAAGCTCCATATATATATTACTAAAATTTTGTCAAAATTGAATAACCATAAAATAATCAAATAATTCATATTTTAGTATATTTTGTAATGTTTATAGTATGTTGATTTTAATCTATATGAATGAATAGCAAATAATTTTAAATTAATATGAAATTTTGCATATATGATTTATATAAAATGAACTTTCAATCCAATAATAAGTTTTAAGAAAATATTATTCAATTGGAAATTATAAAATGATATAATAATTGTTAAAGTTACACTGGTATAATTTAATTTTTCCTGCATATATACTAATTTTTTTAACATGTGATGCATGAGGTATATAAAGAGTTTAAGTGTCTTTAATTGAATTTAAAAAAATATAAAAATGAGCATCATGAGGTATATACAGAGTTAAAGTGTCTTTATTTGGATTTTTAAAAAAATATAAAAATGAGCATAGACAAAAAGATATAAATGATAAAATATAAAAAAGATTTAAAATGTTTAATTAAAAATAATTATTATTTACAACATAAATGCTAAAAAATATAAAAGAGAAGTGATCAAATTACATATTTATAACTTTGACAATTATATTATTCTATAAATTTTAATTGAATAATATTTTATTAAAATTCACCATTTTATTAAAAGTTTCTTTCCAATAGATTACATATGCAAAATTTCATATTAATCCAAAATCATTTGTTACCTTATTCATATATATTAAAATTTATGTAATATAAACATATCAAAATATATTAATATATGAATTATTGGATTACCTTTTTTTTTGGTTATATTTTGACCAAATTTGATACAAACTATATTTGTAATATGTAAATATAATTCAATGATTGGATCAATAAAATTACATTTTATATCAAATTATTAAAATGATGTAATAATTGTCAAAGTTACACCGGTATAATTTGATTTATCATCGTATATAAATTATTTTCAAAAAGTATTTTGTAAAGTTATTTAAATATACATATTATTTTTACTCTAATTATATAAATCAATATAATAACATCAATTAATATATAAATTATACAAATTAGTAAACTTATTTTAATATGTAAATTATTTTTATTCTAATTATATAAATTAATAAAATTTTAATATTTATTTTTTTATGAAACTTTACATGTTAGTAAATAAGTTCTTTAATACCAATTATATAAATCAATAAAATTAAATAAATTAATATGTAAATTATTTTATGTAATTTATAAAAATTATGTAAATTTTTATATATATAAATAATACACATTTTATTTTAATTATAAAAATTAATGAAAATTTATTTTTTTAGATTATTTAAATATTATTTTTAATTTACTTAATTTGTCTAAATTACATAAATTAATTTTTTAAAATAATCTATATTATTTTATGTAACTTTTTAAATTATAATAAAATAAAAACAGTTTTTTATATATAATAATTTATTAATTCATATTAAAATAAAATTTTATAATAAAATTAATACATGTAAAATTAACTAAACAAAGTAAGTGTCTCCCTGATTTATTATTTGATCTTTAAATAAAAGGTCACAATTTCAACTCCTATTTAAAAATACATAAAAAATCAAAATTATAATTTAACTTATTTTTATTTATTAAAATATATATGCTAAGGACCTATACAATTGATTGGGAGAATAAAGTAAAGTTAAATAAGAATTAAAATGACTATTTCTAATGAATCATTAATATAGTTTTTAGTGATTTATAATGATTAATTTAAAGTGTAAATGAAAAATTAAGACCACTATTTATAAAGTTACCCAAATTTTTTAAAAATGAATTTATAGATATAAATTCATTAAATTAAAACGTTTCAAAATGAAAAATACAGCCTTAGAAGTTGTCCATTTTATTAAATTAAATATAAAATGGAATATGCATTAAAGAGTAGTAATGTGACTATATTAAAAATCATAAATATAAAAAATACTAATTATTTTTTAAAAAAATGGATGCATGTTAATTACATAAATACCCTTTATTTGGGCTAGGGGGGGGTATATTTAATTTAATAAAATGGACAACTTCTAAGGCTGTATTTTTCA